>JASDQU010682637.1:28331-39435 GCA_032191745.1 Picea mariana | reverse complement strand
AATGTATGTGATGATGAATGAGACTTTATTGCTAGTGTTTGAAGAAATATAATGAGCTTTTCTCTCCCAACTTGGATGTGGGATTCTATGAGGAATTTATTGATATTATATGATGAACATGCTTTGGAATATTATTCTACTAGGAAAACATTCTTTAAGCTAATATAAATATCAATGGAAAGAATATGTTTAAATAGATTCATTCAACTTTTTTGAGCTATTCCTTTCTAAGAAAAATGCAGTAAGAAATATATTTTTTTATTGTATAGGAATTAAATGAATATTAAAAAACATATGTTAAACTCATGAAATCCAACAAGTATACATTGTAAAAGTGATATGTAATTTTGGAAAATGATAATCACACTATTGGAAATCAATAATGACACCATTCAAAATTGTTAGTCGTACTAGTAGAAATTGATGATCACACTTGAAAACCAGTAATCACAATTATGGAAACTAATAATAACACTTTTGAAAACCTATAATCCTACTTTTGGAAGATGATTTAAGTATAGATTCTCACTATGGAGTCTAGAATTAATGAAATGGGTGTTTATGGAAGATCTATCACTAGACTAAATTCTTGATTAAACTTGTGCTCAGGGATTGAAGGCACAAGGGGTTCCTTTACACCATATGATTTATTTCCTGCAACTTTACTTCCTAGTGGTATTTCATCTATGTGTCTTGTGATGTCTAATTACCCATAGATATTCCCTCTTTCTTTTTGTTAGCCATGGTTTTCCCAACCTCAAATGTTTGCCTTATCTTGAAGAGGATATTGTAGTAGGAATTATCAAATTGATCCAATAATTGTTTTGTGAATCCCTTCCATGAGAATTTATAGAACCAAGGTTTCTTTGTGATCTATTGATGCTAATCATGGTCAACTATAGTAAACCGTATTTATTAGTGATCATTATGTCAATTGTTAGTGGTCAATTAGTGGTGTCGAATCATTGTCAACCATCATTATTGTGTTAGGGGTTAGGGGATTAATGGGTTATTAGCAACATAATACATATACATTAAACCATGGGCATATATAGTAAGCTATAGTCAACCATCATTACTATGTCAGGGTTAGGAGATTAGTGGATCATTAGCATCAACCATTCACATAATATGGTTACATTCAACCATGGAAACCTATAGTAAACTACCATCAATCATATTTGTTAATGATCATTATGATAAAGGTTGGTGTCCAATCAATGGGGTAGTATCAACTATGGACCTGAATTGTATGTCACTATGTACAACCAAGGATATTAATCATAGTCAACCATCATAAGTGGGGGTTAGTAGGATCAACCATTGAAATATTAGATAACTTAAACCATGGACACCCACTATCAACCATAGTCAATCATATTTGATATTGGACATGTTTGGGTTAGTGGTTAGTTAGTAGGACAGGTTCAATCATGCCAATATATATTTTGAGTTAATATACTTGCATTATATCAATCTCATGTAAATTTATGCACTAATAATTGGCAACATGGAACCATTATAGGTAATTTATCTAGTAGCTCTAATAACATGCAACAAGATACAATCTTAACCCTCCATTAACATCATATTCTTTAATATTTATCATTGTGGTTTGTGGAATCTAATTCATTAATTGAAATCTCCCAAGTCGCATAAAGTTTTTCTTTTATTAATTAATACTAATCTCGACTAATATGATTTCTTTTAAGGTAGATTTTTATTTATATATATCTAAATTATTTTGTTTGATTTGTTTATTAGGCCGACCATGAAGTACTGCTTTTTTTTGTTATTTTATTTTTTGCCACATCCATATTATGGAGGTGACACTTCTACCCGTGCTGTAGAAAATGCCTCTCAACACAATAAATATTAATTAATTAATTTAAATTCATTAAATTAAATTAATCATTACATTTTACTACAATAAAATACATTTTACCTTATAGTGCTTTTATCAATTAAAGCAATTCTTGTAGAAGGCCATCCAACCACTAAATCCCCTCACTAAAAAAATGTTATTTTTACCTTTTTATTCTTTTTATGTCAATCTAACCAACATATTGACTGGGGAATGAAGCAAGTTCTAATACAATTAATTAATTTTTCTTATTTGTTGATGTCAAAGGGATTGGATCCCTTCCTAATTTGAGCTATCCAGTTTATGCCTCATCTTTTCCTTTCCAAAGGTGCAATCTAGTAAGGAAACCAACTATTGAGGCTATGACTCCATAGCCATAGTAATATTTGTATTTATATGACCTTTTTCATAGGGATTGGGGTATTTAATGAAACTTACCTACTTAATCTCCTTTTGAAGCTTTCTTGGTGCTACCTAATTATAATTCGATATTAGGCCATTTTTCTAATGTAATTGGTCATTCTTCCACTTTTAATTTAATAATTGTTAGTCATTGGATATGGAGTTGCTACATGCCCATGTACTTGAAAATAGTCTTTATAACAAAAATCAATATATGCATGTTTAAAATAAATTCTATAACAAAAATCCATGTGAGTATAATCTATTGTTTGTGTCTAGCTATGATTCCATCTATCCCACACAATTTTAAAAAGAAACTCTTGATTCTAAAAATGGATAAAAACCTAACATTCATAGTTTAATATAGAACTCCACTTTGTCCATGAATTAAATTTGTCCTTAATTCAAAGAGTCATAATTTTAAAGCTTTTGCAATCTCTATGCGCTCTACTAAGCCCAAACCCTAGTCATCCTCATCCCTCTTGTTTGCATGGCTCTGACCCTAGGTAGGGGCGCAACCGCCCACCCCCCACCCTTCTCATGATATCGCATCCTTCTTCGCTCTTGTGGATTCTCTTCCTAAATCCATGCAACATTCGCCTCCTAATTTTGTCAAGAATTTGTATGATATTCTAGCAGTTCTAGTTCAAAGCAGCTCCATAAACCTAACACTTTGATTCATAGAAAATGGACTCATAGGCTAGTTCATGGGTATTTCGCCATCTCCCAAGTCCATGGCACTTTGGATAGATAAGAACGAGAGGCCTCTTATATAAGGAAACCTCTCCCATGTGTTACGTGGTAAGGGTTTTTTTGCGTTTCTCTTCGAAGAAAAAGTAGACAGAGATCTCATTTTTCAAGAGTGGGCCTTACTTCATGGGATCTAGAGGTATTTATCTAAATAGATGGACTTCTGATTTTAGCTGAGAAAACGACATCTCCTCTGCGGTCTCAGTTTGGGTAAGGATTACCTTTCTCCCTCTTCATTGTTGGAATGACGAAAATATCAGGAACATTAGGAATACTCTGGGAAAATATATTGACAGAGCATAGCCCAAGGATAGACTCCAATCTTGTGCAAGAATTTGTGTGGAAGTTGACCGAGAAAAAGGGCTTCCAGAGGCCATTAACTTAACCTTGGATAATTTTTCATACATACAGAAGGTAGAATATGAACAACTAACATTTAAATGCAAGGAATGTCATGAATATGGACATTTAGCAAAACTTTTCCCAAAGATAACCCCATAATCTACAACATCTAAGCCCAATGACCAATGGAAACCAAAAAAAAAGAAAAAGAGACAAGTGATGAAGCAAGGAGCCTCTTCGAATCTAGAGAATTCGCAATCCGCTCATGGAACTCTCTATAGTCCAAATCCATCCTCCCCCACTCATCCCTCAAACCCCATGACTTCGAACAAATTCAATGCCCTCTCCACCCCTAAAGAAGAAGAAGAGAATTCAGTAGATTAGGCCATTCATGTGGTGGAGGAGATAATCCCTCCTTTATAGGACTCAATCAAGCCCCTTCCTGTCATTCTTGAATCAAACTTGCTCCCCTCTTTGCCTTGTGAAGGTGAGGAATTTTTTTATCCCTCTGATGGAGATTCCAGGCCCAACCCTCAACCCAAGAAAGTTGGACATAAGTCCAATTCTCAGAGAAGGGAAGAAACAACTGATCAAGACAAAGAAATTGGAAGACAAAGAACATTGGATAATGTAGTGAATAAAGAACCAAGACTATCAAGAAATTAGAGTGGACTCAATTCCTCCAAAGGAGGAATCCCAAAATCTAGTTCCAAATGATAAAGGCCATATCCTGGAATTGCAGAGGAATGGGAAACCTAAATAAACTTGATTTAATTAGAAGATTGGTTAAAGAAGAGAAACCCCATCTCCTACCTCTCCAGGAAACAAAGAAAAAGGATTCAGAAGTCCTTCGAGATATTGATTTCATATGGAAAAATAACAAAGGTTTGGAAATTAGTTCACATGGAGCATCAAGTGGCATATGGGATCCACAAGTCTTCCTCTTAGAAAGCTGGTAGGAATCCCCTTTTTGGCTCCGGACTCACCTACTTCACATTCCATTGAGAAATTATTTCTTTATATTGAATTTCTACATGCCTTCTACTCCTCAGGAAAAACAACAAGGCTAGAATTCCCTCCTCGATCTTCCAGGAGATCCAAGAATTCTAAAAATTATTGTAGCAGGGGACTTTAACACCACCTTGGATAGCTGAGAAAACAAAGGAGACTCTCTCATTTGTGACCCTTCCATATATTTAATGGAAGACTTCATATCCTTTGACCTTCTTTACATCAAACCATATAATGGCATGTTCACTTGTTCTAATAAGCAAGAAGGTCCAGGCTCTATCTCCAATAGACTAGATACATTTCTTTTAAGTGCCTCCCTTCTTGAAGATTCTCTCACCCATTCCTCCTGAATTCCTTCCTGATCTGACTCAGATCATCATCCCATCTCTGTTTTACTCTCAAATCCTTTAAGTATTGGCCTTGTCCCCCTTTTTTTAATCCCCACTGACTTCTTGAACCCTTCTCCCTCCCCCTCATAACCTCCTCTTGGAATCAGTGGGCCTTTGGATCCCCAATCATGATATGGGAGAATAAGATCAAAGTTCTCAAAGATGCTCTCAAGACTTGGGAAAAATATAAACCTTCTCAATTCGAAAAGGAAAAATTAGAAGAAAAAAAAATATGGAAGAAATCGTAGAAAAGTTAGACTCTAAAACAGTTACTCAAGAGTTGCTAGATTAAGAAAAAAAATCCTTTTGATCCCTACAAAATATCCTCAAAATAGAAGAAGAACATTGGAGACTCAAATCAAGAAGCTTATGGTTGCAAAGCAGGGATAGAAACACAAAATTATTCGACCGACAAACCAAAGCGAGAATTTGGAGAAACAAAGTCTCAACTATTATAGATGGTAATGAGGAATAAATTTTCGATCATAATCAAATCAAAGAAGAGGCCTTTATGAATTTTGAGAAACTCTATAAAGAAGATAACAATGTGGATCCAGATGCTTTTGAAAGCATGCTAGGCAATGTACTAGTGTTAATTACTCTAGGAGTTAATGAAAAATTATGTCGCGACATCTCAGAAGAAGAAATCTGGGAAGTCATCAGTCATATGAATCTAGATAAGGCGCTAGGGTCGGATGGTTTTTCTGCTCATTTTTATCAATAATGTTGGCCAATAATTAAAAAGGACATCATAAGGATGGTTCAGTATATTCAACTCTCAACAAAGATTGTAGGAAACATGAATACCACTTTTTTGTCCCTCATCCCCAAAGACTAAAACCCTCCCTCCTTTGCTCGCTTCCACCCTATCTCTCTTTGCAATGTCTCTTATAAAATTATTTCTAAGATCGTTGTCAATCACCTCAAACCCCTCCTTCCTCTTCTCATCTCCCCCAATCAAGGAGGATTTGTAGAAAAAATACAAATGGTGGACAACATTCTATTGGTCCAAGAAGCTATCCACTCAAGTAAAGTCAGAGGGGACCAAGGAATGGCCATAAAAATTGATATGGACAATTCCTTTGACAGAGTCAAACATAGTTTCCTCATGGCAACTATCATTGATCTGTATTTATGAGCATAACGAAATGAATAAAATACTGAATACAATAACACAAAGATATGGATAACAACAACAAATATCAAGTGAACAATAACTTCTATTGAATAAATAAAATAGGTTGAAATTGTAAAACTGCAGAACTGAAAGCAACTTGCTAGAACGGTGGAATCTATATCTAAGAAGAGATGTGGTTGCCACGCACATATGTCTGAGCATAATGATTACAATGGGGCTCCAGAGGCCTTTTTAGCATTACTCATGAATCCCAAAACCCTAGACATCCAAAAACCTAACCCTAGGAGATGAAATGCCAAAAGTTATGTGGGCCCCGATGGGTAAGTTGGTACCTCAACTTCCTAGGGTCGTAACTTTTGCATACGACCTCCGTTTTAGGCGCGTGATATCCCGTTGGAAAGGTCTTTTCGAGAAATACACATTATGTTGTCAAGCTTTGACTCTGTCTACAGTTTTACTGTGGCAATCCAAAAAAACATTGTTTAGGGCCCCAAAACGACCCTAGAAGTACAGAAAGATGTATTGACATGAAAACTTCGAAGATAAGCCAGTTGGATTAGGTAGGTGGCCAGCAATCTCCACCTGGAAGATGTGTATGGATTCAGATAGCCCCGGAAGTGTAGAACCCACAATTACAAATAATTACAGAAGAATGTGCTAAAATAAAAATTGTCAAGAGGAGCCAGTTGGAATAGGTGGGTGGCCACCGATATCCACATGGATTAGTCCTCCCCCCTTAGGAAGCAATGGTCTCCATTGCATTGAGTGCCCCCATTAGGTGAGGAAATTTATGTTGAATTTGTCTCCGGGTGAGCCACTTGCCTTGGTGCAAGAGACGCCCTACCTTGACAACCTGATAAAGTTGGATCCTCTACTAGCGAGTGCCCTTGACCTGTGTGTCCACTATGTGATCAGTGGATGCATGTTCCATGTAGTCAGGGTTGAGCTCTATTGGTGTCAAATTTTCTACAATCTCTGAGGTGTCTAATAATGGTGGAAAATATGGCCGAAGGAGGTTCACATTGAAAATTGGGTGAAAGCCAAGGAAGGGGGGAGTGTTGAGCTCAAAATCATTGTCACCCATAGCTTTGGTGATAGTGTAAGGCCCATAGAGAAGTGGACGGAGATTCTATTGGGGCCCTGTAAGATGTTCTTTCTGCAAATGTAACTAGACCTTGTATCCCACTTGAAACTTGTGTGGTAGTCATTGTTGATCATGGTGTTTCTTGTACGTAGCATTGGCTTTCTGCAAAATCTCTTGGACCTGTTGGCAGATGTGTTGAATCTTCTCAATGATTCTGGTGGATTTGTCAGCCTCAGACTAAACATGGGAAGAATATGTTTGTGTGGTTGCAAGAGGTAGTGCAATATCAATGGGACCCAAGGGTTTGAATCCCAGCCCCACCTGAAAGGGGCTATGGCTAGTGGAGCTATGGAGAGCCCTTTTGTAGTTTTGTTGAACATAGGGAAGACTCTCATCCCATGTATGCAGATGCTTAGAGTTATACATGCACAAGATGTGCACAATCATCTGATTGATGATCTTTGTTTGGCCATTTATTTGAGGGTGGAAGGCAGTGGATTTAGTGAGCTTGGTGTCCAACAGTGACCAGAGACTCAACCAAAATGTGTTGAGGAACTTGTTGTCCCTATCAGAGATGATGGTCTGTGGTATCCCAAAATGTGTTGAGGAACTTGTTGTCCCTATCAGAGATGATGGTCTGTGGTATCCCAAAATGGACCCACACTCATTCAAAGAAGAGCTTGGCGATATCTACTGATGTGATGCTCTTCTTGCAAGCTGTGAGAATGGCCATCTTCGAAAACTGATCAACCAACACAAATATGCAATCATTGCCTTTCTTGGTGGATGGAATACCATACATGTAATCTATCGAGATGGATTCCCAAGGCCTCTTGGGAGTAGGAAGAGGGGTGTATAAGCCTTGCTTCTTGATGGTTGGCTTGGCAATGGCATAGGTAGTGCAAGATCTGATATACTTGTTGACGTCTTGTCTAAGTTTTGGCCAATAAAAATGTTTCTATAGAATGGCCACAATTTTCTCTATGTCAAAATGTCATGCCATTCGACTGTTGTGAGCCTCCCAAATCATATTTGCACACTCGCTTGCAGGAACACAGAGTTGGCCCAGATGGAATAACATTCCATCTTGAATGTGAAAATAGGTGACATTCGCGCATGTACCCAAGAGTTGATAGGTGGTGGCGAAGTCAGGATCTCTCTGATAAAGGTGGGGCCACTTAGATGCATGATGCCCATAGGAATGGAGCACGGTGGTGAGTGTAGCTATGGAGGTTGACTGAGGCAGTTGACGACATGATTTGTGCTCCATGTCTTATACTTGAAGTTGAGATGGAACTGTTGTAGGTATGTGGACCACTTTTGATGGCGGTTGTTTTACAACTTCCCTTGTGTCTGTATGAATTGCAAAGACTTGTGATCAGTGTGGATGATTGTCTCCTTTCCCATAATGTAATGTTTCCATTGACGACAGGCTTGCACAATGGAATGCATTTCCTTGTCATAGGTGGGGTATTTCTGGACGATATCTGAGAGTGTCTCACGATGGTATGCTATTGGATGACCATGCCAAGAGAGAATTGCACCTACAACATATTTTGATCCATCAGTCTCAATATCGAATGATTATTGCATATCGGGTAAGGAGAGTAATGGAGCTGAGCACAAGCAATGCTTCAGATCATCAAATGCTTTTTGTTGTGCCTTACCCATGCAAACTTTTACCTACCACATCCCTTGGTCACTTGGATGAGAGCCCAATATGGGAGAATCCCAACATGAACAGTCGGTACAAGTTGGCAAGTCCCAAGAAGCTTCGAAGCTCGGTTACTGTGTTCAAGGCTGGCCAATTAGGGATGACTTGGATCTTAGCTAGATCCACATGTATCCCATTATCATAAAAAATGTAGCCCGAGTATTGGACCCTATTCATGCCAAAGGAGCATTTTTTCAAATTGGCATATAGCTTGTGTTGCCGCAGAGTGTTCAAAACCTGTTGAATATGTTGCATGTGCTCCTCCCAAGTTCTGTTGAAGACGAGGATGTCATCCAGATATACCACCACAAAAGAGTTGGTGAAGGGTTTCAATACATCATCCATCAGCCTCATGAAAGTGGTTGGTGTATGTGTTAATCCAAAGGGAATGATCAACCATTCAAAGAGACTTTTTTAAGATTTGAAATATGTCTTCCATACATCAGTCAGTTTGATGGGAACCTGGTGGTAGCCAGACTTTAGGTCGATCTTGATGAATAACTTTTCCCCCTTGAGTTGGTCAAGAAGGTTATCAATTCGGGGAATTGGGTATCAGTTCCTGACTGTGATTTTGTTTAATGCTCTGTAATCAATGCAGAGCCGCCAGGTCCCATCTTTCTTCTACATCAGTACAATCGGGCTTCCGCAAGGGAAGGAGTTAGGTCTTATGTTCCCCTTTTGAAACAACTCTTGGATCTAATTCTTTATTTTGTCATTTTCCATCAATGAGTGATGATAGACTGGTCCATTAGGAAAATGTGCACCAAGGGTTAGATCAATTGGATGCTTGACTTGGCAGTGCGTCGGTACCTCAGTGGGTGAGGAGAAGATGTCTCTGTACTCTTCCACAATCTCATCCACTTGCTTCTACTACAAATATAGGCTCTGTGTAGAGGCCACAGATGTGGCAGTGACCTTCTTCTTACTGTGAGAACAGATCACAAAGAAGACAAACTTATCGGCCTGTGAAATGACCTTACTGCATTTCTTAGCAGATATTAAATAAATAGCAGTAGGTGGCGCTACCTTTGGTATCATGTACAATTTTCTACCTGAAGTAATATAACATTGTGGGGTCCAAACTCATACACAACATGTCGCTTCCACAAATATGGTTGTCCTAAAAGAACATCACAAAATTCAAGGGGAGCAATATCACACACTACCTCATCTTTGAAGGGTTTTATTTCATAGGGCAAATGACATTGTTGGATGATGCAAAGATCTCTTCCTTGGTGAAGCCAGCCGATAGTGTAGGGTTGCAGGTGTGGTGTCATCGACAGGTC
This sequence comes from Picea mariana, assembly GCA_032191745.1. Taxonomy (NCBI): domain Eukaryota; kingdom Viridiplantae; phylum Streptophyta; class Pinopsida; order Pinales; family Pinaceae; genus Picea; species Picea mariana. Next base: position 29,455 of record JASDQU010682637.1, on the reverse strand, counting down.
GAGTCGCTTGATGACCTTTGTTGAGATCAGGTTCTTCTTACTGCCGCTATCGACAATGAAATGAAGCGGATCCCCCTTTATCCACATCTGTGAGTGAAAGAGGTATTCCCCTTCCTCTGGTTCTTCTGGTTCACTTGGTTGAAATTTGGTGGTAGTGATAGTGGTATTGGGTTCGACATCGATAATCTACGTCCCTCCTTCTAGATTTGATTCGGAGTCAGAATCTTCCTCTGACTCGGAAGATTTCAACTCGGCCACTAGTGAATGATTGGAACGACATTCTTAGGTGTTGTACCAAGGGATTTTATGGTATTCACACCACTTTCTTGTGTCCTTCTTCGACTTCTCATTACCCTTTTTTTGTTGCGGCTTGGACTGGTTGTCCTAAGAGTGGTCGTATTTGCTTTGTCCCTTGTTTTTTGGGTTGGGGTCACCTTTGCCCTGCTTCGGTTGTGAGGAGTTTGCAGATACAAACTCTCGCCTCTTCTGCTTAAAATTTTGCTCGATCTTGACAACATATCTATAATCCACACCTAATAATGTGATGTCCATAAACTCCATTTTTGTTTGAATGTATCTATGCAAACAGTCATGGTATTTGAGCACCAGATGTCATTCAAAGTCTTTGATACCATATTTGGTGCGTAGGGTATGGAAAATATTGGTGAAATCTGATATTGTATGGTCCCTTTCCTGATGCAGCGTGTTCCATCTTGTGTATTGATCCTCGTAGCTTCCAACAATTTACTATTTTTTTTAATGGCATCCCTAAAGGAATCCCATGTGGGGGAGACCAAAAATATTGCATATTCCTCTATGGCCCTTTGCTCAGAGTAAGTATCCCACCAGTCCTTAACATGGGGGACGATCTTGAGGAGTGCAAAAGTAATCTTTTCCCTGTTGGAAAAATTGTGGATGAAAAGTACCCTTCGAGCAGATTCAACGATTTATCTACAACATCCACATCTATCAATCCTTCAAATAATGGAATATCAAAATTTACATGTACCTTGAAGGGGGTTGCATGGTCGCTTCATGAAGATGTGTCCCCTGTGGGCAGTCGTCGAAGGATATGTGAAAATTTTTCCATCATTTTTTTCCTTTGTCGTGCAAGGGATTCCTCG
>JASDQU010682637.1:11485-28281 GCA_032191745.1 Picea mariana | reverse complement strand
GTAAGCTATAGTCAACCATCATTACTATGTCAGGGTTAGGAGATTAGTGGATCATTAGCATCAACCATTCACATAATATGGTTACATTCAACCATGGAAACCTATAGTAAACTACCATCAATCATATTTGTTAATGATCATTATGATAAAGGTTGGTGTCCAATCAATGGGGTAGCATCAACTATGGATCTGAATTATATGTCACTATGTACAACCAAGGATATTAATCATAGTCAACCATCATAAGTGGGGGTTAGTAGGATCAACCATTGAAATATTAGATAACTTCAACCATGGGCACCCACTATCAACCATAGTCAATCATATTTGATATTGGACATGTTTGGGTTAGTGGTCAGTTAGTAGGACACGTTCAATCATGTCAATATATATTTTGAGTTAATATACTTGCATTATATCAATCTCATGTAAATTTATGCACTCATAATTGGCAACATGGAACCATTATAGTTAATTTATGTAGTAGCTCTAATAACATGCAACAAGAGACAATCTCAACCCTCCATTAACATCATATTCTTTAATATTTATCAGTGTGGTTTGTGGAATCTAATTCATTAACTGAAATCTAATTCATTATCATAATTGGCAACATGGAACCATTATAGTTAATTTATGTAGTAGCTCTAATAACATGCAACAAGAGACAATCTCAACCCTCCATTAACATCATATTCTTTAATATTTATCAGTGTGGTTTGTGGAATCTAATTCATTAACTGAAATCTCCCAAGTCGCATAAAGTTTTTCTTTTATTAATTAATACTAATCTCGGCTAATATGATTTCTTTTAAGGTAGATATTTATTTATATATATCTAAATTATTTTGTTTGATTTGTTTATTAGGCCGACCATGAAGTACTGTTTTTTTTTGTTATTTTATTTTTTGCCACATCCATATTATGGAGGTGACACTTCTACCCGAACTGTAGAAAATGCCTCTCAACACAATAAATATTAATTAATTAATTTAAATTCATTAAATTAAATTAATCATTAAATTTTACTACAATAAAATACATTTTACCTTATGGTGCTTTTATCAATTAAAGCAATTCTTGTAGAAGGCCATCCAACCACTAAATCCCCTCACTAAAAAAAATGTCATTTTTACCTTTTTATTCTTTTTATGTCAATCTAACCAACATATTGACTGGGGAATGAAGCAAATTCTAATACAATTAATTAATTTTCCTTATTTCTTGATGTCAAAGGGATTGGATCCCTTCCTAATTTGAGCTATCCAATTTATGCCTCATCTTTTCCTTTCCAAAGGTGCAATCTAGTAAGGAAACCAACTATTGAGGCTATGACTCCATAGTCATAGTAATATTTGTATTTATATGACCTTTTTCATAGGGATTGGGGGGTATTTAATGGAACTTACCTACTTAATCTCCTTTTGAAGCTTTCTTGGTGCTACCTAATTATAATTCGATATTAGGCCATTTTTCTAATGTAATTGGTCATTCTTCCACTTTTAATTTAATAATTGTTAGTCATTGGATATGGAGTTGCTACATTCCCATGTACTTGAAAATAGTCTCTATAACAAAAATCAATGTATGCATGTTTAAAATAAATTCTATAACAAAAATCCATGTGAGTATAATCTATTGTTTGTGTCTAGCTATGATTCCATCTATCCCACACAATTTTAAAAAGAAACTCTTGATTCTAAAAATGGATAAAAACCTAACATTCATAGTTTAATAAAGAACTCCACTTTGTCCATGAATTAAATTTGTCCTTAATTCAAAGAGTCATAATTTTAAAGCTTTTTCAATCTCTACGTGCTCTACTAAGCTCAAGCCCTAGTCGTCTTCATCCCTCTTGTTTGCATGGCTCTGACCCTGGGTAGGGGCGCAACTGCCCACCCCCCACCCTTCTCATGATACCGCATCCTTCTACGCTCTTGTGGATTCTCTTCCTAAATCCATGCAGCATTCACCTCCTAATTTTGTCAAGAATTTGTATGATATTCTAGCAGTTCCAGTTCAAAGCAGCTCCATAAACCTAGCACTTTGATTCATAGAAAATGGACTCATAGGCTAGTTCATGGGTATTTCTCCATCTCCCAAGTCCATGGCACTTTGGATAGATAAGAACAGGAGTCCTCTTATATAAGGAAACCTCTCCCATGTGTTACGTGGTAAGGGTTTTTTTGTGCTTCTCTTCGAAGAAAAAGTAGACAGAGATCTCATTTTTCAAGAGTGGGCCTTACTTCATGGGATCTAGAGGTATTTATCTAAATAGATGGACTTCTAATTTTAGCCGAGAAAACGACATCCCCTCTGCGGTCCCAGTTTGGGTAAGGATTACCTTTCTCCCTCTTCATTGTTGGAATGACGAAATTATCAGGAACATTGGGAATACTCAGGGAAAATATATTGACAGAGCATAGCCCAAGGATAGACTCCAATCTTGTGCAAGAATTTGTGTGGAAGTTGACCTAGAAAAAGGGCTTCCAGAGGCCATTAACCTAACCTTGGATAATTTTTCATACATACAGAAGGTAGAATATGAACAACTAACATTTAAATGCAAGGCATGCCATGAATATGGACATTTAGCAAAACTTTTCCCAAAGATAACCCCATAATCTACAACAGCTAAGCCCAATGACCAATGGCAACCAAAAAAAAAAAAGAGACAAGTGATGAAGCAAGGAGCCTCTTCGAATCTAGAGAATTGGCAATCCGCTCATGGAACTCTCTCTAGTCCAAATCCATCCTCCCCCACTCATCCCTCAAACCCCATGACTTCAAACAAATTCAATGCCCTCTCCACCCCTGAAGAAGAAGAAGAGCATTCAGTAGATTAGGCCATTCATGTGGTGGAGGAGATAATCCCTCCTTTACAGGACCCAATCGATCCCCTTCCTATAATTCTTGAATCAAACTCGCTCCCCTCTTTTCCTTGTGAAGGTGAGGAATTTTTTTATCCCTCTGATGGAGATTCCAGGCCCAACCCTCAACCCAATAAAGTTGGACGTAAGTCCAATTCTTAGAGAAGGGAAGAAACAACTGATCAAGACAAATAAATTGGAAGACAAAGAACATTGGATAATGTAGTGTATAAAGAACCAAGACTATCAAGAAATTAGAGTGGACTCAATTCCTCCAAAGGAGGAATCCCAAAATCTAGTTCCAAATGATAAAGGCCATATTCTAGAATTGCAGAGGAATGGGAAACCTAAATAAACTTGATTTAATTAGAAGATTGGTTAAATAAGAGAAACCCCATCTCCTGCCTCTCCAGGAAACAAAGAAAAAGGATTCAGAAGTCCTTCGGGATATTGATTTCATATGGAAAAATAACAAACGTTTGGAAATTAGTTCACATGGAGCATCAAGTGGCATGTGTACCATATGGGATCCACAAGTCTTCCTCTTAGAAAGCTGGTAGGAATCCCCTTTTTGGCTCCGGACTCACCTACTTCACATTCCATCGGGAAATTATTTCTTTATATTGAATTTCTACATGCCTTCTACTCCTCAGGAAAAACAACAAGGCTAGGGTTCCCTCCTCAATCTTCCAGGAGATCCAAGAATTCTAAAAATTATTGTAGCAGGGGACTTTAACACCACCTTGGATAGCTGAGAAAACAAAACAAAGGAGACTCCCTCATTTGTGACCCTTCCATATATTTAATGGAAGACTTCATCTCCTTTGACCTTCTTTACATCAAACCATATAATGGCATGTTCACTTGTTCTAATAAGCAAGAAGGTCCAGGATCTATCTCCAGTGGACTAGATACATTTCTTTTAAGTGCCTCCCCTTTTGAAGATTCTCTCACCCATTCCTCCTGAATTCCTTCCTGATCTGGCTCAGATCATCATCCCGTCTCTGTTTTACTCTCAAATCCTTTAAGTATTGGCCCTGTCCCCCTTTTTTTAATCCCCACTGGCTTCTTGAACCCTTCGCCCTCCCCCTCATAACCTCCTCTTGGAATCAGTGGGCCTCTGGATCCCCAATCATGATATGGGAGAATAAGATCAAAGTTCTCAAAGATGCTCTCAAGACTTGGGAAAAATATAAACCTTCTCAATTTGAAAAGGAAAAATCAGAAGAAAAAAAAATATGGAAGAAATCATAGAAAAGTTAGACTCTGAAACAGTTACTCAAGAGTTGCTAGATCAAGAAAAAAAATCCTTTTGATCCCTACAAAATATCCTCAAAATAGAAGAAGAACATTGGAGACTCAAATCAAGAAGCTTATGGTTGCAAAGAAGGGATAGAAACACAAAATTATTCGACCGACAAACCAAAGCGAGAATTTGGAGAAACAAAGTCTCAACTATTATAGATGGTAATGAGGAAGAAATTTTTGATCATAATCAAATCAAAGAAGAGGCCTTTATGAATTTTGAGAAACTCTATAAAGAAGATAAGAATGTGGATCCAGATGCTTTTGAAAGCATGCTAGACTATGTACTAGTGTTAATTAATCTAGGAGACAATGAAAAATTATGTCGCGACATCTCAGAAGAAGAAATCTGGGAGGTCATCAGTCATATGAATCTGGATAAGGCGCTAGGGTCGGATGGGTTTTCTGCTCATTTTTATCAATAATGTTGGCCAATAATTAAAAAATACCTCATAAGGATGGTTCAGTATATTCAACTCTCAACAAAGATTGGAGGAAACATGAATACCACTTTTTTGTCCCTCATCCCCAAAGACTAAAACCCTCCCTCCTTTGCTCGCTTCCACCCTATCTCTCTTTGCAACGTCTCTTATAAAATTATTTCTAAGATCATTGTCAATCGCCTCAAACCCCTCCTTCCTCTTCTCATCTCCCCCAATCAAGGAGGATTTGTAGAAAAAAGACAAATGGTGGACAAAATTCTATTGGTCCAAGAAGCTATCCACTCAAGCAAAGTCAGAGGGGACCAAGGAATGGCCATAAAAATTGATATGGATAATGCCTTTGACAAAGTCAAACATAGTTTCCTCATGGCAACTATCATTGATTTGTATTTGTGAGCAGAATGAAATGAATAAAAGACTGAATACAATAACACAAAGATATGGATAACAACAACAAATATCAAGTGAACAATAACTTCTATTGAATAAATAAAATAGGTTGAAATTGTAAAACTGTAGAACTGAAAGCAACTTGCTAGAATGGTGGTATCTATATCTAAGAAGAGACGTGGTTGCTACGCGCATATGTCTGAGCATAATGATTACAATGGGTCTCCAGAGGCCTTTTTAGCATTACTCATGAATCCCAAAACCCTAGACATCCAAAAACCTAACCCTAGGAGATGAAATGCCAAAAGTTATGTGGGCCCCGATGGGTAAGTTGGTACCTCAACTTCCTAGGGTCGTAACTTTTGCATACGACCTTCGTTTTAGGAGTGTGATATCCCGTTGGAAAGGTCTTTTCGAGAACTACACATTATGTTGTCAAACTTTGACTCTGTCTACAGTTTTATTATGGAAAGCCAAAAAAACACTGTTTAGGGCCCCAAAACGACCCTAGAAGTACAAAAATATGTACTGACATGAAAACTTCAAAGATAATCCAGTTGGATTAGGTAGGTGGCCACCAATCTCCACCTGGAAGATGTGTATGGATTCAGATAGCCCCGAAAGTGTAGAACCCACAATTACAAATAATTACAGAAGAACGTGCTAAAATAAAAATTGTCAAGAGGAGCCAGTTGTAATAGGTGGGTGGCCACCAATATCCACATGGATTAGTCCTCCCCCCTTAGAAAGCAATGGTCTCCATTGCGTTGAGTGCCCCCATTAGGTGAGGAAATTTATGTTGAATTTGTCTTCGGGTGAGCCACTTGCCTTGGTACAAGAGACGCCCTACCTTGACAACCTGATAAAGTTAGATCCTCTACTAGTGAGTGCCCTTGACCTGTGTGTCCACTATGTGATCAGTGGATGCATGTTCCATGGAATCAGGGTTGAGATCTATTGGTGTCAAATTTTCTGCGATCTTTGAGGTGTCTAATAATGGTGGAAAATATGGCCGAAGGAGGTTCACATTGAAAATTGGGTGAAAGCCAAGGAAGGGGGGAGTGTTGAGCTCAAAATCATTGTCACCCATAGCCTTGGTGATAGTGTAAGGCCCATAGCGAAGTGGAAGGAGATTCCGATGGGGCCCTGTAATATGTTCTTTATGCAAATGTAACCAAACCTTGTATCCCACCTGAAACTTGTGTGGTAGTCATTGTTGATCATGGCATTGCTTGTACTTAGCATTGGCTTTCTGCAAAATCTCCTGGACCTGTTGGTAGATGTGTTGAATCTTCTCAATGATTCTGGTGGATTTGTCAGTCTCAGACTAAACATGGGAAGAATATGTTTGTGTGGTTGCAAGAGGTAGTGCAACATCAATGGGACCCAAGGGTTGGAATCCCAGCCCCACCTGAAAGGGGCTATGGCCAGTGGAGCTATGGAGAGCCCTTTTGTAGTTTTGCTGAACATAGGGAAGACTCGCATCCCATGTATGTAGATTCTTAGAGTTATACATGCACAAGATGTGCACAATCATCTGATTAATGATCTCTGTTTGGCCATGGATTTGAGGGTGGAAGGCAGTGGATTTAGTGAGCTTGGTGTCCAACAGTGACCAGAGACTTGACCGAAATGTGTTGAGGAACTTGTTGTCCCTATCAACGATGATGGTCTGTGGTATCCCAAAATGGACCCCCACTCGTTCAAAGAAGAGCTTGGCGGTATTTGCTGATGTGATGTTCTTCTTGCAAGCTGTGAGAATGGCCATCTTCGAAAACTGATCAACCAACACAAATATGCAATCATTGCTTTTATTGGTGGATGGAAGACCAGACATGCAATCTATCGAGATGGATTCCCAAGGCCTCTCGGGAGTAGGAAGAGGGGTGTATAAGCCTTGCTTCTTGATGGTTGTCTTGGCAATGGCACAAGTAGTGCAAGATTTGATATACTTGTTGACATCTTGTCTAAGTTTTGGCCAATAAAAATGTTTCTATAGAATGGACACAAGTTTCTCCATGCCAAAATGTCATGCCATTCGACTGTTGTGAGCCTCCCAAATCATCTTTGCACACTCGCTTGCAGGAACACAGAGTTGGCCCAGATGGAATAACATTCCATTCTGAATGTGAAAATAGGTGACATTCGCGCATGTACCCAAGAGTTGATAGGTGGTGGCGAAGTCAGGATCTCTCTGATAAAGGTGGGGCCACTTAGATGCATGATGCCTACAGGAATGGAGCACGGTAGTGAGTGTAGCTATGGAGGTTGACTGAGGCTGTTGATGACATGATTTGTGCTCCATGTATTATACTTGAAGTTGAGATGGAAGTGTTGTAGGTATGTGGACCACTTTTGATGGCGGTCGTTTTACAACTTCCCTTGTGTTTGTATGAATTACAGAGGCTTGTGATCAGTGTGGATGATTGTCTCCTTTCCCATAATGTAATGTTTCCATTAATGACAGGCTTGCACAATGGAATGCATTTCCTTGTCATAGGTGGGGTATTTCTGGACGATATCTGAGAGTGTCTCACGATTGTATGCTACTGGATGACCATGCTGAGAGAGAATTGCACCTACAACATATTTTGATCCATCAGTCTCAATGTCAAATGGTTATTGCATATCGGGTAAGGAGAGTAATGGAGCTGAGCACAAGCAATGCTTCAGATCATCAAATGCTTTTTGGTGTGCCTTACCCATGCGAACTTTTCCCTACCACATCCCTTGGTCACTTGGCTGAGAGCCCAATATGGGAGAATCCAAACATGAACCATAGGTAGAAGTTGGCAAGTCCCAAGAAGCTTCGAAGCTCGGTTACTGTGTTTGAGGCTGGCCAATCAGGGATGACTTGGATCTTAGCTAGATCCACATGTATCCCATTATCATAAAAAATGTAGCCCAAGTATTGGACCCTATTCATGCCAAAGGAGCATTTTTTCAAATTGGCATATAGCTTGTGCTGCCGCAGAGTGCTCAAAACCTGTTGAATATGTTGCATGTGCTCCTCCCAAGTTTTGTTGAAGATGAGGATGTCATCCAGATATACCACCACAAAAAAGTTGGTGAAGGGTTTCAATACATCATCCACCAGCCTCATGAAAGTGGTTGGTGCATGTGTTAAGCCAAAGGGCATGATCGGCCATTCAAAGAGACCTTTTTTAGATTTGAAATATGTCTTCCATACATCAGTCGGTTTGATGGGAACTTGGTGGTAGCCAGACTTTAGGTCGATCTTGATGAAGAACTTTTCCCCCTTGAGTTGGTCAAGAAGGTCATCAATTCGGGGAATTGGGTATCGGTTCCTGACTGTGATTTTGTTTAATGCTTTGTAATCAATGCAGAGCTGCCAGGTCCCGTCTTTCTTCTACATCAGTACAATCGGGCTTCCGCAAGGGAAGGAATTGGGTCTTATGTTCCCCTTTTGAAACAACTCTTGGATCTAATTCTTTATTTTGTTATTTTCCGTCAATGAGTGATGATAGACTGGTCCATTAGGAAAATGTGCACCAAGGGTTAGATCAATTGGATGCTTGACTTGGCAGTGCATCGATACCTCAATGGGTGAGGAGAAGATGTCTATGTACTCTTCCACGATCTCATCCACTTGCTTCTACTACAAAGATAGGCTCTGTGTAGAGGCCAAAGATGTGGTGACGACCTTCTTCTTACTGTGAGCACGGATCACAAAGAAGACAAACTTATCAGTCTGTGAAATGACCTTACTGCATTTCTTAGCAGATATTAAATAAATAGCAGTAGGTGGTGCTACCTCTGGTATCATGTGCAATTGTCTACCTGAAGTAATAATAACATTGTGGGGTCCAGACTCATACACAACATGTCACTTCCACAAATATGGTTGTCCTAAAAGAACATCACAAAATCCAAGGGGAGAAATATCACACACTACCTCGTCTTTGAAGGATTTTATGTCATAGGGAAAACGACATTGTTGGTTGATGCAAAGATCTCTTCCTTGGAGAAGCCAACCGATAGTGTAGGGTTGCAGGTGTGGTGTCATCAACAGGTCGAGTCGCTTGATGACCTTTGTTGAGATCAGGTTCTTCTTACTACCGCTATCGACAATGAAATGAAGAGGAGCCCCCTTTATGCACATCTATGAGTGAAAGAGGCATTCCCCTTCCTCTGGTTCTTCTGGTTCACTTGGTTGAAATTTGGTGGTAGTGATAGTGGTATTGGGTTCGACATCGATAATCTATGTCCCTCCTTCTGGATTTGATTCAGAGTCAGAATCTTCCTCTGACTCAGAATCTTTCAGCTCGGCCACCAGTGAATGCTTGGAACAACATTCTTAGGTGTTGTACCAAGGGATTTTATGGTATTCACACCACTCTCTTGTGTCCTTCTTCGACTTCTCATTACCCTTATTTTGTTGCGGCTTGGACTGGTTGTCCTGAGAGTGGTCATATTTTCTTTGTCCTTTGTTTTTTGGGTTGGGGTCACCTTTGTCGTGCTTCGGTTGTGAGGATTTTGCAGATACAAACTCTCGCCTCTTCTGCTTAAAATTTTGCTCGATCTTGACAACATATCTATAAGCCACACCTAAAAAGGTGATGTCCATAAACTCCATTTTTGTTTGAATGTATCTATGCAAACAGTCGTGGTATTTGAGCACCAAATGTCATTCAAATTCTTTGATACCATATTTGGTGAATAGGGTATGGAAAATATTGGTGAAATCTGATATTGGATGGTCCATTTCCTGATGCAGCGTGTTCCATCTTGTGTATTGGTCCTCGTAGCTTCCAATACTTTACTAACTTTTTTTAATGGCATCCCTAAAGGAATCCCATGTGGGGGAGACTGAAAATATTTCATATTCCTCTATGGCCCTTTTCTCAGAGTAAGTATCCCACTAGTCCTTAACATGGGGGACAACCTTGAGGAGTGCAAAAGTAATCTTTTCCCTGTTGGAAAAACTGTGGATGAAAAGTACCCTTCGAGCAGATTCAACGATTTATCTACAACATCCACATCTATCAATCCTTCAAATAATGGAATATCAAAATTTACATGTACCTTGAAGGGGGTTGCATGGTCGCTTCATGAAGATGTGTCCCCTGTGGGCAGTCGTCGAAGGATATGTGCAAATTTGTCCATCATTTTGTTCCTTTGTTGCGCAAGGGATCCCTCAAGAAAATTTTTAAAAGGATCTCCTGCCCCATCATCTTTCTTCTCGTCCCCCATGGGTTTTTGTTGGGCTCGGTGCGATCGATATTTCAAAGGCTCAACTAGTTAGAGTCCCAACTTCTTGTACCCAAATCTTGTCAAGGACATGCACAAAGAAAAATAAATGAAGAGGAGACTACTCTAATACCATTGATCTGGATTTATGAGCGAAACGAAGTGAATAACATGTTAGACAACTGAGAGTGGGGGTGAATAAGTTGTTACCATGCTTAAACAATTATGGTTCTTTTAAACTCTTTGTAGAGAAACTAAATGATGATCACAATAATGCAGGGAAATAAACAATGGCACTTTCAGCATCATTCACATATATGAGAAACACAGAGAAAGATATTTCCCGAGGAAACCCATGCAGGGTAAAAACATTTTTTTCTTTATATGATAAGTAATGGTTACATTCTTTACAGTGTCATACATATGAGCACCAACTCATNTGAATAACAGACTGAATATAATAACACATAGATATGGAGAGAAACAACATATATCCAGTGAACAATAACTTCTATTGAATAAATAAAATAGGTTGAAACTGTAAAACTGAAAACAACTTGCTCGAATGGTGGTATCTATCTTTGAGAAGAGATGTGGCTTCTACGTGCATATGTCTGAGTAGAATGATTACAATGAGGCTTTAGAGGTCTTTTTAACATTACTCATGTATGTCAAAACCCTAGACATCCAAAAACCTAACCCTAGGAGATGAAACGCCAAGAGTTATGTGGGCCTCGATGGGTAACTTGGTACCTCAACTTCCTGGGGTCGTAAAATTTGCATACGACCTCTGTTTTAGGCACGTGATAGCCCATTGGAAAAGTCTTTTCTAGAAATACACATTATGCTATAAAACTCTGACTCTGTCTATAGTTTGACTATGGCAAGCCAAAAAAAACATTATTTAGGGCCCCAAAATGGCCCTAGAAGTACATAAAGATGTACTGGCATGAAAACTTCCAAAATAAGCTAGTTGGATTAGGTGGGAAGCCACCAATCTCCACCTGGAAGCTATGTAGGGATTTAGACAACCCTGGAAGTGTAGAACCCACAATTACAAATAATTACAGAAGAACATGTTGAACTAAAAATTGTCAAGAGGAGCCAGTTGGAATAGGTGGGTGGCCACCAATATCCACCTGGATCACTGACTAGGTTTGGTTTTAATGAATATTTTCTCTCTTGAGTAGTTGCTTGCTTCCAGTTCCCTTGAATGGACCCCTTAGTAAATGGCATACCAACCTCCTTCTTCAAAGTCACTAGAGGCCTCTATCAGGGATGTCCTCTTTCTCCTATCATTTATATCCTAATGGCAAAAGTGTTAAGTAGAATATTGAATATTGAGATATCGTAAAAGACTATCCTGGGTATAAAAATCACTCACAGAGTTAAGAGAATAAACAACTCCCAGTTTGTCGACAATGCCATCCTTCTTGGGGGGGATCCCTAATCATAGCCACAAGGTTTGAAAAATCCATGGATGATTACTTGGTTGCCTTGGGACGTCTATAAATGCTGCAAAAAGCTAAATCTACACCTCAAACACTTCAATTTGAATCTTAAGGAGAATAGCCAATATTTTCAACTTCCCCCTAGCTGAAAATTGGTAATCCTTCAATTACCAGGGCATCCCCATTTGTCTAAAATCTCTTCCAGCATCCTCTTGGAATCCCATCCTCAACAAGATTAAATCCAAGTTTCATCAATGGGGCTCCTTTTGCATAAATCCAGTAGGGAGAGCCACTCTCATAAAATTAGTTCTCTTAGCACTACCTGTCTTCCAGTTTTCTTCACTTCTAACTCCTGCCAAAATCAAATCCGCCACTACCCAAAATCTCAGGTGTTTCCTCTAGAAAGGAGGACGTTCGAACTCAAAGAGACTACATTTAGCAAATTTGAATATCATAAGAGCACCAAATTCTTATGGAGGTTTGGGAATTAAGGACCCATCCTTAGTCAATCTGGCTCTGGGTTCCAAAATTCTCTAGAGACTAATTTATGGAAATAATCATTGGTGGAAAAGAGTGTTATACCACAAATATTTTTTCAGGGGTGAGATTGTGTTGTTTGGATGTGGATCCAATTGTTCAGGCGGCTCCCAAATTTGGCGCCTCTTGAAGGCCTCTCTTCCCCTCATAAAAAACCACCTCACCTGGATTTCAGGAAATGGGGAGGAACATCTTACTCCACTCTAATAGCATTATGGGGAACCTGCCTCTCTCTTCATATCTTCTCCTCCCCCCCCCTCACTTATTGGCTTCAAACTCAAGGCAAATGGATCCTCTACAACATATCTACTTGGAACAACACAATAGGTAAATGGATGGGCTGGTCTTTGGGCAATCTCCCCCCTCTCCTCCAATCTCTCTCTCCTCTTCTCATCGGGCGTCTCAAAGGATGTGCTCATGTTCTCTTGTTAGAAAAAGACTCTTGAGCTTGGAGACTTCAAGAGTACACTGTAAAAAAATGATATAACTCACTGTTATCCCAATCCACTCTCCCTCCTCTTGCAGCATGTTGGAAGCATATTTGGAGAAATGATAGCCCTCCAAAAATCAAAATATTTTGTTGGATTGTTTCCCATGGGAAGATCCTAACATGAGATCATTTAGTAAAATGTGGCTTCTTTGGTTGCTTTAGATGTGGCCTTTGCATGAAAGACTTAGAAAAAATCAATCACTTATTTCTGGAATGCTCTTTCTCTTGTTTAGTATGGAAGGATTCTTTGCAATCCCTATTCTCCTGAGTTTAATGGTCCTCATCCTACATGAAATTATTCAGCAGGTGGAAATATCTATATAATGGCTCCTTCCAACAAAAATGGCTCTTTAAAAAAAATTTGGAAGCTCTCCCCAAGTACATATGTTTGTAGATATGGTTGGCCATGAATAAATAATTTTTTGCAGAAGAAAAACCAATTCCCTCTTCGACAACAAATAATCAATATGCCTCCTAGCATAGCATTTTAAAATTCAAGAAAGATTCAGGGTCCCTCCCCAAAGTTTAGACAACTTCGAAGAGGAATGGTTCAATCAATATCAGTTCCCCCATTCAGTTGATCCTCCCCCTCCCCATCCAAGGCACATTGGTAGATTCAACTTACTCTTGGGGAGCTCTTGGAGTGGAAACATTCTCAGCATAAATTTCTTTTAAGCTTTGATGGAGCATTGAAAGGGAACCCCAAGGAGACAGGTGCATGAGGGGTGCTCTATGACCCTAGAGGAAACAAAAAATTGTATTTTGTTTGGAATATAGGCATCTCCACTAACAATCAAGCAGAGGCTTATGCAGTCCTCTATGAATTAAAATTGGCTAAAGGACTACGTATATATGACCTCTTGGTGACAGGAGATTCTAAATTGATAATCAACTATGCAAGATCTTTATATACTCCAAGCAACATCCATCTCTGAGGCATCATCAACAGGATTCACATGGAATCTCGGTCCTTTGACTCCATCAAATTCTTCCACTAGTTTATCTAACAAAGGGTTGAAATTCCAGGAACTCTCTCTCTCCGTAAATGGCATGGAATCCTCTGAAACTATCCCATGACTAGCAAACAAAGGGAAATAAGCTCCTCTCTTTGTAAATGGCATGGAATCCTCTGAAACTATCCCATGACTAGCAAACAAAGGGAAATGAGCTCCTCTCTCCGTAAATGGCATGAAATCCTCTGAAACTATCCCATGACTAGCAAACAAAGGGAAATAGAACTCTCTCTCTCTCCATAAATGGCATGGAATCCTCTGAAACTATCCCATGACTAGCAAAAAAAGGGAAATAGAACTCTCTCTCTCTCTCCGTAAATGGCATGGAATCCTCTGAAACTATCCCATGGCTAGCAAACAAAGGGAAATAAGCTCCACCAGGGAAACCTTGAGGATCCATCCTCTCAACCCATGACTAGCAAACAAAAGGAAATAGAACTCTCTTTCTCTCCGTAATTGGCATGGAATCCTCTGAAACTATCCCATGACTAGCAAACAAAGGGAAATAAGCTCCACCAACCCATGACTAGCAAACAAAGGGAAATAGAACTCTCTCTCTCTCCATAAATGGCATGGAATCCTATGAAACTATCCCATGACTAGTAAACAAAGGGAAATAGAACTCTCTCTCTCTCCGTAAATGGCATGGAATCCTCTGAAACTATCCCATGACTTGTAAATGGAATGGAATCCTCTGATCCCATGACTAGTAAACAAAGGGAAATAAGCTCCACCAGGGAAACCTCGAGGATCCATCCTCTCAAGCTTGGGGTCAATTTGATGGTAATATTAAGTTTTATCCAAACAATTTTCTTCAACATATCACCTCAACACATTCATTTCAACTCTATCAACACAAGTCACCCACGAATCGTTCCATCTCCCACACGTTCTCATCACGCTCCTCGTATATTGTGCTTCAAATTCATTTGGAGCCATCGGTCATTTTCATCTGCTAGAAGCACATATCCGCAAGAATGTGGGATGGGAAAAAGCACAAGCAAATTGACCATAGTGTTTCGATATGATATCACAAGCTGGGCAATTAATGGCCCTAGCTGAACACTCCCTTAAAACAAGACACCATATCTGCTTAGAAGACACCAAAATCCTCGCCAAAGAAAATCACTTCTTCAAACGTCGTGTTAGAGAAGCCATTGAAATCCGAAAACACCCTAGCAACCTGAACAGAGATAATGGGTTAGAATTAAGTGAAAATTGGCTCCCTCTGATTCGCAATTAATTCTTAAGAACTAATTAATTAATACAACAAACAATTAATAAACTTTGAAACTAGTAATAAACTAATAAACTTTGGGATTATTAATAAACTAATTAATAAACATCAATAAACCTAGATAAACTTTGAAACTATACATTAATAAACATTAATAAACTTTGGAAATTATTAATGAACTAATTAATAAATATAACCAGCTTTAATAAACTTTGAAACCCTAAATCAATATAACAAACATTAAATAGATTTTGAAACCCTTATTCAATATAAACTAATTATTAAACTTCAATAAAATTGGATAAACTAATAAACTTCAATAAACTTTGATAAACACACAACTTTGCAACTATACATTAATAAACATTAAAAAACTTTGAATTTATTAATGAACTAATTAATTATAACAAACATCCAAACCCTAATTCAATATAACAAACATTAATACACTTTGAAATTATTAAATTATTATTAATTCAAAGTTTATTAATGTTTGAATTAATAATAATTTAATAATTTCAAAACAATCAAACATAACCCTAATTAAATAATAAAGAAATTTTTTACCTAATAACATAAACCCTAATTAAATCAAAAATAATTTTTACCAATACAACCTAGCCGACACTTAGCTTTCACGCCAATTTCCAGTATTAAAAAACAAATCTTCTCATTATCTTAACCCAGGCTCATTGTCCTGAAGATGGATCCTGATTTGGACCCGAAACGTCGACACTCTATTGACCTAACTGTGGCTTTTCCGACCAATCATGAAAACATTTTAATTATAAAAATAAACAAAGTATGATATTTAATTTTTTTATTCCTAATAATTTTATTAAGTTTAAAAACATTTATTTAAAAACCTCATTCATAAACCATTTCAACCCTACAAATAAACAATTAATAATATCTATTTTTCCCATTTTATCATAATATTTTTTTAATCTATAATTTTATTTATAAAAATAAAATTACAATACAATAGATGTTGTATGTCTTCATAAAAACATTTTCAACCTTGGATATAACTTTACTCATAAACCATTTTATCTTTTTTCTTAAACAAACAAAAAAAAAAAAACGTAATTTTATTCATTTGGATAGACAAAATTACATTATGTAGGTGCCATATAGCATTGGTCATTTGGATAAAAGTCAGACGATTCGTGGTCGCAACCAACTAATTATGCTCCAAAAATAAAGGAGCAACAACTTCAAAAATGGAAGAACCATGCACACACACACACACACACATCATATTTTCTGTCCATACAAATCTCAAAAAGGGTATGATCTCACAGAATCAAATGTTTGTAGCCAACATAGACATAGATAGTGTAGGAGTAAGTTCTTTACATCAAGCCAATGTATAAATCAACAGGGTTCTGGTAGTTACTGGTAGCAGGTTCCACAAAAAGATTCAGGTTTCTTGTATGTTGCCTTCTATAAAGGGTCTGTGGTAATATTCATAGACTTCGTCAGCCGTTGATTATGTTATGTGCCAACTGCCAAAAGGGATTTGTATCCCAAGAGTCTGTTAACTGGTTGCATTCCCTATATACATGAGAGAGAGATAGAGAAAGCTTCAAATGTGTCCAGGCTTCTGTAGATTTCCTCCAATATTGGCAATCAAAAAATCTTATGACTGATTTGTGTTTTTCGAGACCAGTTGATAACATTCTTAGAGTCACCAAAAATTTGGATATAGCGGACCTCCCTTTCCCTAGCAAACTGTAGAAGGAGTTTTAGTGACTTGAGTTTAGCATAGTTGTTTGATCCCACCCCCAATCCCATTTTGATTTTGAAGAAATGAGCATTGGATAAGTACAGAACAACCCCCCCCCCC
>JASDQU010682637.1:0-11435 GCA_032191745.1 Picea mariana | reverse complement strand
TGAGCATTGGATAAGTACAGAACAACCCCCCCACACACAATATTGTTGATCATTTTGTGAAGCACCATCAAAGAAGGCCCATGGATTGGTGTGGTCAATAGATTTAGGGATAATAATATGAACAAAAGGTGTATCTTTTTTCTCTTGGAAGTGAGAGAGGATCGAGAGGCCCTGAGAAGTAATACAATCTGGAATAGAAGGCAGATCCTGAAAAATGGCTTTGTTGCGGGCTAACCAAATTCCCCATCAGACAATGAGGGGGAGAGATTTTATCTTTTTGTGGGCCTGAAAATGAACCCAGACATTCCAAGCCATCTCCACTGAGGGACCATCCCATACCACAACCTGGTTTAGTCACATTGATATTTCAGCCTAGACCCTTTGGATGAATGGGCAAGTGATAAGGAGATTGAAACTAGATTCATTATCCCCTTTGCATAAGGGGCACCAGCCAGGGCCGACAATGCAACGCTTCCCCATATTGTCCCAAATAGGAATTTTGTTATAGATGGCACACCACATGAAGATATTTTCCTTCTATGGGAATTTTAACTTATGGAGTCCTCTCCATCACCAACTCGGTTCTATATGCATGATCTGAATATTTAAAGAAATATACCCCAATTTTGGTGTATATACCCCATGGGGAGATTTCTACCACACTAGTTCATCATCTATTTTAGTAATCTTCATATGACCTGAACAAAGGGAAAGTGTATAGTTGTTCCACATAAGAGCTTGCTTAACCTTCATACCCAAAGCTTCAGGGCCCATCCAGCCTTGCTTCCAGATTGAAGTGGAACCCAGATCCGCCACCTGTGAAATAAAGAGGAGATCATGTTCATGAAGTCTATCAAAAATTTCATTAGGAAGGATATGATCTTGTCCACAATCTAGCCATGGGTCAACCCTAATCCTAACACTATTCCCCCTACCAACTTGCTAGGCCAGGCCTTCGCCAATGATAGGGAATGAAGAGATCACTGCTTTCTAGCTAATAAAATAGTTGGGATGTGATTTCTCAAGTTTCTGAATCCAATCTTCAATTGTATCTGTCTTGATGTATTTGTGTACTACCAACGAGGTCCACAAGCTGGTAGTTGAAATCAATCTCCAACCCACTTTGGATTCCAATTCTTTTGAGAAAATAAATATATTTTTCAAACCCCAGCCACCTAGTGCCTTTGGGTGGGCAAGGCGATCCCACTTCGCCTAGGGGAAGTATATTATTCCTGAGTGCCCGACCATATAAAATGGAAGCAGATTTGTCTAACCTTCTCAAGGATCCCCTTCAAAATCCAGGCTAGGGACATCCAATAGACAGGAATGGCTCCCAGAACAGATTTGGCCAAGGTAAGTCTTCCAGCTCTGGAGAGCCATGTAAAACTCCAACCTTTAAGACGTTTTTCCATCTTTTCCAATAGCCATTGCCAATCAACTTTGCAGTAGTTATTTTTTTTAATATGAAATCCCAAGTATTTGATGCCTTCCAATAAATCAATAGTCGAGAATGGGAAAAGTTGTTTGTAGTGGGCTTCATCGACCGCCTCCATACCCGTGAAAGATAAAGTAGACTTATGTACATTGATAACCATTCCAGTGGCCCCCTGAAACAAGTTGATAATCTCTGCAAGTTTTTCATCATCCCTTTGTCACCCACTACAGAAGATGAGGATATCATCCACAAAGAGAAGGTGAGTGATTCTGAGACCCAGGCCAACTGAAACACCTTAAAAGTCCCCCGAGCCAACAACTTGACCAATTGCACAACTAATCCCTTCCGCGACCAGCATAAATAGCATAGGAGAGAGAAGGAAACCTTGTCTTAGGCCTCTCTCAAACTGGAAAGAAGGAGAGGTTTCCCCATTAATAAGGATTGCAAAAGATACTGAGGATAAACAGGTAATCACCCATCTGATAAAAGGAACTTCAAACCCTAGGTGAGTAAGCAAGAGTTTGATGTAGGACCAGTTGACATGGTCAAAGGCCTTGGATAAATCAATTTTCAAGATTTCCCCTCGAGATCTTGAGGTCTTTAAACTTTGGATCCCTTCTTGTGTTACATTGATCGATTCATGGATCTAATGCCCCTCTAGAAAGCCAAACTATTCTTGCAAGATGGCACCCGAAACGATTGGCATTAATCTCCGAGAAATAACCTTGGCTGCAATTTTGTAGAGACATTTACATAATGATATTGGCCTAAAATCAACAAAGGATTGTGGCTCATCCATTTTGGGGATAAGTTCAATGAAGGTAGCATTTATAGGGTCATACGACGTCCCATTCTCCTGGATTCTTAAACAACATGAAGGAGATCGGGCCCAAGGAGCTCAAAGAAACCTAGATAGAATTCAATATTCCATCCATCCAGACCCGAGATTTTATCCTTCTGAAAGCTGTGGAGAGTTTCCTTAAGTTCCTCCATACCCACTTTCGCAAAAAGGTCTTTGTTCCCATTCTTGTCGGCGAATCTAGGCAAGAACAGAGCTAGTCTAATAATCTATGCAATATTAACTCTTTGGTCAGCCCTGAAAAGGAACTAGAAATGGTTTTTCCTGAGCTGCTAATCCTTCAAACGAGGAGACAACGGTGCTCGATTGATCTTTTTGCTTCCATATGGTGTTTGTAGCCTTCCTTCCTTTCGCAAAGGCATGGAAAAAAATTGTATTCTCGTCACCTTTATTCAACTATATAGCCTTGCTCTTTAAGCACCATTTAACCTCTTTATAATCAACCAGCTTCCTATGACGTGCCTCCAAAGCTAGGAGATCGACCTTGGCCTCCATCGAAATGTAACCTCCATCTGCATACTAGGATATGTGCTCAAGCCTATCTTCAATTTGTCTTAGTTCACTTTCCTCCTTGGCACACTTGGCATGGGCCCAAGGAATAACCAGTTTCTTGATACACTTTAAATTTGTCACAAATTGGACCGCAACCGCGATACCAGAGCCTTGATCAAAAGGAACCCAATTATCCTTAACAATATTATGAAATTATTCATCAGCTAACCAAGTAGCATTGAATTTTAAAGGATTTCCAGGTTTCTTGGGACCCCGGACTAACTCAATCAAGACAAGGGAATGATCAGAAACACCTCCGCATCCGACCCACTACCAGAGTTGTAAAGGAATATCCAAAAGAGATTCTGAGACCTGAAAATGATCAAGACGTTTAGCAACCCAGGCATCCCCCGACCATTGATTCCTACAGGTAGGGAGGATCTTTAGTGGATCATTGTCAATGAGACCTTGTTCATTTAGAAGTTGGGTAAATAGATCGGTTTAATCATCTGGGTGTGCATTGGGTCTCCAAACTTCTACTTCCCCCAAAGAAAAATTCAAGTCCCCACCAAGGATGAGGTTTGTTGTTCTGAGAAGATGTTTGTTAAGAAGATATTCCCAAAAGGGAGCTCAATCACCATACGACCCATACACATTTAGAACCCTCAAATATAAGCCCAATCCTTATATCAACAAATCCACCCCCAGACAGGAATCAAAGGCCCAAGAGTTTGTGACTTTAACCAATCGTCAATTCCAACCAATTGCCAACACACTCGACCGACCATTTGCATCAGAACCAACGAACTTCCAGGATGAAAGTAAAGACTCCAACATCCTAATCACTAAATCCTCCTTATCCATAGTTTCTTGATGAAGAACTACATAAGGTTGATTCAACAAAATCAGTCGTTTCAGGGCAAGTTTCTTCTAGGAGCTCGCCACTCCCCTGTAGTTGAATGATATAAGCTTCATGAGTGAACTCCATTTTGGGCTCATACTGCTCTAAGGACCCCGAGGATTGAACATTGACGTTCATAAGTGATGTCAACTAAAGCATGACTTTGTGCTTTTGAGAGATGGGAGGTTCTTCCCCACCCCTTTTTAAGGCCCATCAGGATTGGGGCCCAATCTAAAGCCGCTTGACTCCACTACAATGTTACGATTCTGGAGTTGGAATCGAATGACTGAATCTTTCAAGCCCATGGAGGAGAGCTCATCTAATGAACTGTGGAGGGGAGAGCCGAGAGAGGAGGGCGATAGGAGAGAGCAAGAGGCAATTGGGATAGAGTTGGATACAAGGGGAAGGCATCAACCCCAAATGACAGTGATGCATGGAAGGGGAGGTCTCGAATAGAGGGGGATGAATCAAACTTTAGGAAATTTAATGAATGAATTAAACCATTAATAAGAGAGGGAATAGAGAGATTCATACCAAGAAAAGAGTTGAGTTTTTGTAAGGAGAGCATCTCTGGTGAAGGAGAGACCACGAAACCCGCATCGAGTTGATGCATAACCAAAGCAAGCATGTTCTTATTTGTAATCAACATCTGAATATTTTCAACCCTCCTCTAGCTTTGTGGCAATGGAGCCGATGAAGAAGACCCGTTGGTTGAGGTAGGGAGAGAACTGGAGCCCTCACAAGCCAACGGACCAAGGTGTTTATGAGTTTGAACAGCTGGGGATTTTCCTTCTTGGGCGCGAAATGGTAAGGGGTAGTCTTTAACAATGTGGCCATGTTTGTGGCATCATCAACATCTAAATGGTAACCCTTCATAGTCTAGAATTTAAGTTTTGGTGCGACCTTTGTCGAACATCTTAAATTTCTTTTGTAAACCCCTCTAATGTTGAGAGATATAAGGATACATGCCATGAACATTTCCCTGATCTCCTTGAAAGACATATCTATAGCCATGAATCTTCCAAGCATATTCCCAATATGTTGAAATCTTTTGAGGGACCAAAACAACAGAGGGAGTCCAGGCAGTTGAACCTAGACAGGAATGGTGTCCATTTTTTCACTACCAACATCGAAAGTGGGTTCCCATTTTTTCAGGAGAATTGGGGAGGATTCAATACACCACCCACACTACAGGGCTTTTTCAACTTGTGAAACTTCGGAAAAAATAATCATAAACCACCCTTTTGATAAGTGGCTTATCTTCAGAGGAGGGTTATATGAAGACCCCCATGTTGCAGCCACCCAAACTTGTAGAGTTTTGAGGCTGAAATGTCGACCATAAGCTTTCCCAACGAAATTTTTTTCTGCCATTTCAATGGCCTCTGCCATCGTAATGTCTTCACCAAATACCAGGTTAGACTCTTCCGGAGTCGTCCGGACACACTTGTTTTGTCTCCGCCTTTTTCTTGCATTTCCTTGTGGTGAGGGCCTTTCTACTGGAGATGAGACCAATGTAGCCTCTGTCTCCCCCAAAATACCGTCCCAACTATTGAGGTTTGATGGTTCAAGACAGGACGCAATAAACTTAGTATTATGAGACGGGGCTCCAGAAGCTAGGGATTGGGGCAGTTCAAGACAAGGGTAAAGACATGAGAGAGGGAAATCTTAGTCCAAACGTGGGATATCATCAACAACATTACCCACGGGGAGACTGTCAATGAGGGAACAAGGAACGGAGGGAGTCATCGTTGGCAAGGAGATTTGAGGAAAAACAATGTTGGAATGGGGAGAGTCCACAAAAAAATCCATGGATTCGCCTTGAGAGAAAAAACCCTGTGGAAAAAAATACCATTCCAAAGACGAGAGGTCAGTAAGGTTAGAGAAGACATACCCATCAACGAAACCGTCAGAAGGCAGGGAAATCAATGCAGTACCCAGGTCCGGAGCACCAAACTAAGTGGTTGAAGCTGTAACAAGCGAAGAGAACAAAGAAGGACCCCCCGACCAAATCATTGAACTGGCCATAGAAGGACATGAGGTTGTGTCAAGAAAGGGATAACTGTCAGTTGGTGATGACCAGGGCAGTAGCTCTGCTGGGTCCAAAGAATAATCTATGTTTTCCTCGTATATCATCATAATTTTCAACCAAAAAATAAAGAAAATAAAATCCCTTACTGCTAGAATAAACCCCAACTGCGAACACAAGTTATGCACGACCGCAATAACTAGCAAGAATGACGATAAGGGTTATTTCGGTCCTATGGTAAAAAGTGAAACCACAGAGCCATTTTCTGATCATTTGATATCGTATCAATTAGTTCATAAACCATTTTATCCTATTCTATATATAATGTTAAAAGAATACTATTATTATCTCCAAAAATATACCAAATATACATTTACAAAACCTTATCTTTCAAAATTGTTTTTCTTACAATAAGAATAAAATATAAAGAAACGAACAAAATTTTATTGAGAAATCATGTTCATAATCTCAAGTGTTTCCTTCCTGCTAAATTGATACCATTAAAATTCCACCATCTAGCTATATTCCACTTTTGAAAAGTTCATCCACTTTCATATTCATATCCATATAAATATGTTAATAATTTTTTTTGAAAAATTTGATAATAATAATTGTACTTTATTAAATTTTGATAATGATAATAATAATTTAGTTTTATTGGATGTTAATCATCTTCATCATTATAATTTAAATTAAAAAACATTTAAAAAAATCCACTTAAATCATAAAAAAAAAAATTAAAAATATATATACTTTATTTTAAGTACAAACATGTTTTAATTTAATTTATATCTTTTTACCTTATGATTGATTTTTCTATCCATTTTATTATCATAATTTTAAAAACCATAAAACATAATTTTATTAAATTATTTATTTTATAATTTTTATTGATAAATAACTAATTTGAAATAAAAATGATCTTAACTAAAATTATAAATATATAAAAAAATGTTTGTTTTTTCCTTAGATTTGTGGAGCGGATAATATTTATCCATGAATCAAATTTCCGTGAACAATTAAAAATCAACCAACATTATAAATCCAAAGTTTTGAAGTTTTTCTTAAGGATTTATAAAGACAATGCTTTCACTAATAATTATATCCAAACAAGTGTTGCATGGCAGCGTAATCCCCGTCGGGTTGAATTGAGAATAAATGCACAGGGATGGGGAAAAAATAGGAGATGTGGCAAGCAACATGAAGCGCATGTGGTACCCATGCAGTAAATGACACGTGGCCTCTAGAGTCCCATTTATTTTTTGAAACTATATAATCCATCTTGCTATGTTCAAAATTTTCGTTCTTTCCAGTAGTGTGACTTGCTATGTTTGAAATTTCCATTCCTACCTTGCATGTTTTATCTCTTCAATGTATACTTTCAACTGGTTAGAGTTAAGTACAATTTCCATAGACCATCTGGCTTGTATGTCTCTATATGTGCCAAGACAAAAAAAATTATATGCATAGCAAGATAAAAAGATATGCATGAGAAAAAGATAATTCAAATTAAATAGACACAATTTCTTGACATTCAGCATAGTTGAAGATAAAAATTTATGAGCACATAAATATAAAATGAGATAAAAAAATTAGTTTTATTTGAAATATATAAAAAATAATATTGTTTGTTACATATTCCTAGAAATTTAAATGTGTTTGTCATATAGACTAAGATTGGGGTTCCCACGGACCATAAGAGAAATATGTACAAGAAATAGGATTGTGGAAAGAAGAAGTGGGTGACAATAGAGTGTAATACCTGAAAAGAAGAAGTTGGAAGATTTTAGTATTTGGCTAGACATTTCTATTTAAAAAGATGGAATAACTGGATTGATAAACAAAGCAGGATGTGATCAGTATAGACTTACATTGATGGTACATATCACTCCTTTTGTTATTTGCTTGTTGATGCCTTTTTATTGCTGTCATCAACAACTACTGGAATCGTGCCAACTGCCTTTTGCCTTTCATCAGCGACCTGCTTCAATTCCCTTTCGACCCATTCTTCAATGTAACTTCTCAAGGGGGCGACGTTGATCTCATTAAGGATTTTTATGTTGAAAATTTCCTTTTCTAATTCCGTTAGATCGATAGAAAGATTATGCAGAGCCTAGTCAATTTCTTCATTATGTACCGAATAGTCGACTAGCCAGTTGTCCACATCATCTTCACCATATTCAAGGATGTTGTAAAAATTTTCTAAAGACAACGCCTTAAAAATATCAACTTGTTTATTGAAGGCTTGCTTAGTTAAGGGAAATGAGTTGACGATTAACTTGGGGTCTTGGACCTCGTTCGTCCTTCCGGCTAAGTCTATTTTGGTCAACTTTGTGAATAATTTTTCTTTCTTTGATATGGCTTGTTCACATGATTGGACAATGAGATGCAAGTTCTTCACTTTCTCTTTCCAACATGCATTTAATTGAGTGATCCAGTTTTTGGGGGGGATATCCTGTTCTCTTCTTCTCGTTAATATCATGTTGTTGACATGGGTGCCAAAAGGGAGGACCATGTCTAAATAGAAACGTTCTTCATTTTTAAAATCCGTCTGCAAATGTTCTAGCAAAATATGTGCCCTTATTCCAAGGAAAGCCATACTTTGTGATGTTTCCCAGGCCTCAGTAATTAGTTCCTTTCTTTTCTTGATATTATTCTCCACATATCCTCTACACAATGTGAGGAGGCTAGAGGATCCTTTTAACTTGGATACAGGGGTGGCAAGCATGGTTATTACGAAAGAACTGACAAACAATGGCATAGGAATCAAAGCCTCCTCCAATTTCTTGACTCGGTCCTTCAGTCTAGCATTCTCAGCCTCAATGCCTCTAATGGAATCATCAAGAGAATATTTGGTTTCTCTGTGAAGTCAAGAGTGTAGAAATTTCAATACAAATTAAGTATTTCCTGCGATTCTCCTAATCTAAAAATTATATGCCACTGTTAAATACATAATCACTTCTACTAATATTCTTGTGGAAATTTAAACCACGATCACAAAGTGAAATATCAAGAACACATAACACAAAAGTTTTACCGAGAAAGTGTAAATCTAAAAACCCCACTATCATATATTATGTATATCATGGATCATGAAACAATCTCATACAAAACTCTAATCCAAGAGCTCTCAATACAATACAATCATCTCACACTGTCATACAAAACTCAGCAAATACATGTGCCAATTTTTGTCTCTAGACAACCTGCCTCCTTTGCACAATCCATGCAATTAGAATTCTCACAATGAATTCGAATTGCCTAGTTTGCACATGCTCATGAGCATATCCACTGCATGTGTGATTGCATGAGTGCACTTCACTCAAATCACAACTGATAGCCAAACTGTTCCTTTCACCTGTTATCTCAACCGGGTCTCCACTGGATCTGACATGCATGTAGTTAACTGTGGCGAATCTTCAGTTGCATGTGAGTTCACTGATTGTGGATTAATTAATAATTAATTCGCTGAACTCTCACTAGTGTAAGTTCAGTTACAACTAGTACAATTGGGCTTAACTCACTTAATTGAGTTAAACTACTTCAAAACTCTCATAACTACACTTATAACTCTGTTACAACTTCAAGTCACCTCCATGTCTTACCAACCAACCTTTGAACTCGAATTTACCATAGTTAACTGATTTTCCATTTCAGTTAATTATATTCAAGTAATTATGAGATAATAGATTAATATTTATTGTCCAATTATTTAAGGGAAAAGTAAATTAGACACATGTTTCTTGTTGACTTTTCAACACTCCCTCTCAACAAGAAAGGGATTATCCTTCACCCCAATCTTGTCTCTATGATATTTGAATTTGCTCCTGGTGAGTGGCTTCGTCTGAATGTCTGCATCTTGATATTCCGTAGGAATGTATTGAAGCAACATGATCTTCCGTTGCACACAATATCTGAGATGATGATATTGGATATCTATATGCTTAGATCTATCGTGAAACACAGGATTAATCAATAGTTTAATGCAACTCTAATTATCACAATGAATCATTGTCAGATCTAAATGAGAACCAAACAAACCAACCAAGATCTTTCTCATCCAGATAGCCTCACATGCAGCTTGACTCGCTGCCATGTATTCCACTTCCGTTGAACTAAGTGCCATGGATCTTTGTTTCCTATTGTACCAAAAAACAATTGTAGATCCAATACTAAAGATCCCCCCCTAATGCGCTCTTTCTGTCCATTGGGCTGCTCGCCCAATCTGCATCCATGAAGCCATGCAACTTCACCTCATCCGTCTGTCTGTACCATAATCCATACTCAGATGTGCCCTTCAGATATCTCAGAACATGCTTACCCACCTTCCAAAAGAGTTTGGTAGGCTTAACCATCGCTTGACTCAACTAGTTAACCGCATAACAAATGTTTGGTCTCATGTTCCCTAAATACATTAGCGAACCTACTAACTATCGATAGACAGTAGCATCCACTACCTCTCCAGAAGTAGCATCCTCTTTCCTCCAGTTTTTTGGAAGAGAGTATCCATGGGTTTGCAGCCCTCCATGTGAAACTTACCCAGTATCTCCCTTGTATACTTTCTTTGAGACACAAAAAGTTCACCATCTCGCTGCCATATTTCCAATCCAAGGAAATAATGAAGAAGGCCCAAGTCCTTCATCTCGAACTCTTTTACAAGTTCATCCTTGCATGAGCGTATCAACTTCTCATCACCAGTCAGTATTAAATCATCAACATAAAGAACAATGATTAAAAGCTTACCTCCACCACAATTTGGTATAGGTTTGCATTCGCTTCACTTTTGGTGAAGCCCAATTCGGTGAAATAGTTGTCTATCCGAGTGTACCAAGCATGGGGTGCTTGCTTCATCCCATACAGTTCTCTCTTGAGTCTGCACACATGCGAATCCCTATCAAAGGTCTCAAAACCTTCTGGTTGTTCAATGTACACTTCTTCCTCAATGATCCCATTGAGAAACACAATTTTTTCATCCATCTGATGAATGCGCCAGCCCATCTGCATTGAGAGTGCAAGGATGGATCTTATGGAAGAGTACCTTGTGACAGGTGCAAAGGTATCATCATAATCTATCCCCTCGATCTGTGAGAAGCCTCGGGCCACAAACATGGCCTTGTATTTCTCCACACTCCCATCAACTGATTTCTTTACCTTGTAGATCCACCTTGAACCTACCACTGATTTGTCAATCGGTCTTGGGACAATTTCCCATGCACTATTTTTTACAATGGAGTCATACTCCTCTACCATTGCATCAACCCAAGTGGGATCATGCACTGCTTTCTGAAAGGAAGATGGTTCAGTCACAATACATTTTCTCATGAGAGCCATGTATCCAACAAATCGATCAGAAGACTGTCTCTGCCTATGCTATGAAGTAGGGGCTCCTACATTCTATGCAACATCTAGTCTCAATCTGTCAGCTTTCGTGGTGCACTTTTTGCCATTTCTGATGGATGGATATGCATGAGTGGTTTCCTCCACTCCATGAACCTCCTCATGTGGTTGATCCACATCTTGAGACTCATCTTTGGGAACCAACAGTTCCTCTTCTGCATGCAAGTCTAGCTCCCTCTCAAGCGACAACCACATGGCTTTCCCCTCAACGAATTTTATATCCCGACGCATAACAGTCATCTTACCGTTCGACAAATACACATGATAATTATGGGGTGTTTCTGTGTACCCCACAAATATCCCAACTTCAGCAGTCGGTTCCAAC
>JASDQU010682636.1:32170-51458 GCA_032191745.1 Picea mariana | reverse complement strand
CCATTAAACTACCTAACCCATAAGTTCCAAATCCCTTATCTCTTGACCCTTAATCCCTTAAAACATAACTCCAAATTCCTTAACCCTTAATTCCTGTACCCCAAATCCATAAATCCCATAATCCTCAAAGCCCCTATCCACTTATAAACCCCCAAGACCTCAACTAACTCACTATTTAGGTACATCCGGCACTAAACCCCATTCACTTCTCACCGTGCAACATTGGTGGATGACATTGGTGATGGGCATGTTGGAATATGTTCCATGACATTTCAAGAGATTTTCGACAAACATTCCAAAGATGTGAATGACAGATGATGAAAATGAGAATGCATCATGAACGTTGATTCAAATGTGGATGATCTCAAAGATTGTATGGGGACATCAGGTATCCTTGAGTCTTGAAACCCTCACATACTATCAAGGCATGTGTCTATTCTAACCATGTCAAATTTCAACGCATACAAGAACATTTTGAAGAAATTTCAAAGTTGGTCCCATTCACTACTCACTGTGCGACATTGGTGGATGAAATTGGTGATTTTCCAGTTGGAAGAGGTTCCATGAAATTTCAAGAGAGTTCCAACAAAGCCCTAACTCCCCTAACCCTTGATCCATTTACCCAACTTAAATCCTTAAGCCGTAATCCCTAATTAACCCTTAAGCTCTCAACCTTAGTTAACCACTAATACCTTAACACAAAATCCCTAAGTCCCTTAACCCCTAAGCCATCAACCCTTAAAAACTTAACATTTATCCGTAATCCCTTAATCCATAAACCCGTATTCCCTAAGCACTTAAACATTAATCCCCTAGCCGATAATCCCTAAGCCATTAACCATTAAACTACCTAACCCATAAGCGCCAAATCCATTAGTTCTTGACCCTTAATCCATTAAACCCTAACCCATAAGCCATTAACCCTTAATAATTGTACCAATAATCCATAAATCCCATAATCCTCGAAGCCCCTATCCACTTAACCCCCGACACCTCAACTAATTAACTATTTAGGTTAATATGGCTACATCCAATGCTAATTCTGGTGCAATTTTTGGTGCTAATTGGGGTATTAAATTAGGTGCTAAAAGGGGTTCTATTTCTGGCGCTAAAGGGGGCATTATTTTTGGCGCTAAAGGGGTGCTATTTTCGACGCTAAATGGGGCACAATTTCTGGCACTAAATGGGGCGCAATTTACGATGCTAAATGGGGTGCAATTTCTAGCACTAAATGGGGCGCAATTTTTGGCGCTGTTAGAACCTAATTTAGGGCCTAAATTTTTTGGTCAGCGCAAAAAACACCATAAATAGTTCCATCTCGATAAATAGCACCGGTTTTTTCAAAAAATTGAAGAAAAATACACTAAAACTGACTTTGGAAGCCAAAAAGGGAGCGAAAAAGGGAGCAAATCACAGGGATTTGTTGTAGTGAGTAACAAGGACATGTTATGTTGAGTGACCCCGATGATCACAATATCAAGGATACAATCTATGAACTAGATCAAATTCAGACTAGATCCTATAGTGTCTGAGTATTGTTGTCCCAAGTGTCTGATAAGCCTAGTGGTCTTGATGGAAGCGATCGAAGATCAATACAGGAGAATGATTGGAGATCTAGATTGAACGGTTGTGATAAAACGAAGAAATGATTGGTTGTTGTGCATCAAGGCTATATAGTGTGTCTTGTTGGATAGAGAATAGATCGACGGTCATGATTTGTTCAAGGATCAGACCGAACGACACTTGAGCATTAAGGTCTTTGTGAAAAATTGTGTGCGATGGAAGGAAGTTGAAGACCAATTTTCATGGAGGGTTTTGTGGCCCAAATTAATGGAGAATCGATGGACCTGGAGCCAACTTGTTGAATATTATTCGGTTGAGAACAAATGGGTGGTGTATGCGCTCGAATATATATATATATATATATATATATATATATATATATATAGTGATATCAGGATTGTGTTGAAAAAGAAGTGGTGCAATGGATGAGTGAAGAGTGAATCAAGAAGTGCATGGAAGCAGAAGTGAGAAGAACAGAGGATCTAAGGCTCAAAAGAGAATGGATGAAAGGAATATTTGAATGTTTAAGTGTGGCAAGGTGGAGCTCAGAAGGGGATTTAATTCCTCATTGTAAGTTGGTTCTTACATTGAAGGTTGGTGCCTTCTTAATAAACAAGTGGGTGCTTGCAGTGCAGGTTGGTTCCTGCAGTTCTACAAGTTAGTGCTTGTATAAAGGACTGGTGTCCTTGGCAGGTTGGTGCCTGCAAAAATTATTGTTGAGTTTGTTCTTAGTCTAGGAGATTGGTGTCTCCTACAAGTTAGTTCCCGCAAGCATTGTAACAATATGTTGGTGCCTACAAGATCTTATAAAGAAATTTTTGTGGTTTTCTCCCATTTGGGTTTCCACGTTAAATATCTGTGTACTATTCCTTTGTGTTGATATCTGTTGATATCATTAATTCTATGCATTTCTTATGATTGGTTATGTAAATTACTACTTAAAGTGGTAAAGTGAAAAAGTGGTAAAAATTTGTTTAATATTGATTCACCCCCCCCTCTCAGTATTAGTGTATATTCCAACAATTGGTATTAGAGCGAGGTTCCATCAAGAATAGTTCCACTAGAAGGTGAATACTTATAGATCAAATGGATGAACAAGAAGGTTTTTCCACAAAAAAATATCCAATATTTGATGGATCATATTATTTTTTCTAGAAGATAAGAATGAAAACACACTTGATGTCACTTGGGTATGACATTTGGAGTGCAGTAGAGAATGGTTACATAGCTCCAAAAAAATCCACCAATTAATATAGATGGAAAGAGGCTCAGTAACAATAATTATAGGGCCAAGAATGCTATTATTTGTAGTTTGACAAAGGCAGTGTGTACCGAATTAGTGCATTGTGCCTCAGTAAAATACATTTGGGACAGATTATAGAAAATTTATGAAGGATATGAGTACAAGGTCAAGAGAGAAAAGTTACATATTCATAAAGGAAAATTTGATACCCTCAAGATGAATGAAGAAGAGAGTATTGCAACCTATTTTCTTCATGTGAATGAGGTTTTCAACCCTATCAAATGATTAGGAGAAGAGATAAAAGAAACCATCATTGTGCAAAAATTTCTTAGGTATCTTCCCTCAAGATTTAATCCCAAGATATTTTCTATAGAAGAAATGAAGGACCTAGAGAAGCTGACAATGGATGAGTTACATGGAATCCTCAGTGCATATGAAATGATGATAGAACAGAATAATCCAATAATGGCATCAAGGAAGGAAAAAAATTTCAAGGATTCAAATAAGAAAAATACAAAATAATGAAATGCAAGTGATTGCTTCGATAGCGAACTAGATGAGGAAGAAGCCAAATTTATTAGGAAGCTCTAAAGAATATACAAAGGTAAATTTCCCTTCAAATGATTTAGTGGTGGAAAAGTAGGACAATTTTCCCATAAATTTCCTTATTGATCCAGATGGATGTCAGTGGCCTCCCACCTATTCCAACTAGTTCATTTTGGTAGTTTTCTAGTTTGGCAGTTTTTTTCTAGTTTTCAGGTCCCTGACTTCCGGGGCCGTTTTGAGGCCCTAAACAACGTTTTTAGGGCTCGCCACAATTAGATTGTAGACAAAGTCAAAGTCTAATGACAACATGTGTAGTCCTCGGATAAACCTTTACAATGGGCTATCATGTGCCTAAAACGAAGATCGTATGCAAAAGTTATGATCCCGAGAAGTTGATGTACTAACTTCCCCCAACGGGGCCCACATGACTTTTGGCGCTTCATCTCCTAGGGTTAGGTTTTTGGATGTCTAGGGTTTTGGAATTCTTTTTTATTGTAAAAATGTCTTGGAGAGCCTCATTGTAACCATATTCTTGTGAATGAGTGCAACCATCACATCTCTTCTTAGAGATAAGCCGCCACCATTCTATCAAGCTTGTTTTCCGTTGCATTTTACAGTTTCAACACATTTTCTTATTGAATAGAAACCAGTTTTACTATATATCTGTTATTGTATATCTATTATTCTTACATTTTTGTGTTAAGAATAATAATAATCTATATTCATTTCGTTCTACCCATAAAATCCAGATCAGTGGTATCAAATCGGTCTGTTCCTTGTCGTTCTTAATGCATGTCCCCAACGAGGTCAGGGTACAAAGAATTGGGTCTCGATCTTGTTTCTCTTGAGGAAAAAATATCTCACATGCCCAAGAAACCTCTCATGGTGGGAGAAAAGAAATATGAAGGGACAAGAGATCCTTTCAAAATGTTTCTCAAGTAATCCCTCATGCAACAGAGGAACAAAATGATGGATATTTTAGTGCAAATCCTTCGGCGACTACCAACATATGACACATCTTCCTCAAGCGGAGGTTCCGACCCATTCAAGGTACAAATAAACTTTGATATTCCCATATTTGAAGGTCATATAGATGCATATGTTGTAGACAAATGCTTGAATCTTCTAGGAGGGTTATTTTCTGTCCATAAATTTTCGAACAGAGAAATGATTACGTTTGTGCTCTTCAAAGTCGTTCCCCATGCCAAAGATTGGTGGGAGACTTTCTGTGAGAAAAAGGAAATAGAGGAACCCTCATTATTTACAGTTGTGGTCATGTGGGAGTCCTTCAGGTATTCTATCAAGGAACAATACTATCCTGTCAGAAGTTATGATGACCTATATATAAAATGGACCACACTAGAACATGAAAGAGACCAAGCAATGCTAGAGTTCACAAATATCTTCCATACCTTGTGCACCAAGTTGGGTATCGAAGATTTTGAGTAACATATGGTGCTCAAGTATCGTGGTGGTATGCATATATACATTTAGGACAAAATGGATTTTTTGGACATCTCATTCTTGGGTGTGGCCTATCGATATGCCATAAAAATCGAGCAAAATATTAAACAAAAGATGTAGAAATTTGGGCCTGGGAACCCCACACATCAAAAGCAAGTAAAGGGAATCCCCAACCCGTAGAACAAAGAATAGAGCAAAGACA
The DNA here is from genome assembly GCA_032191745.1 of Picea mariana. Classification (NCBI taxonomy): domain Eukaryota; kingdom Viridiplantae; phylum Streptophyta; class Pinopsida; order Pinales; family Pinaceae; genus Picea; species Picea mariana. The sequence continues at coordinate 46,440 of JASDQU010682636.1, read as the reverse complement.
GACAAACTCAGGGAAAATAGTCTAGGCTAGAAGCAAAGAAGGACATCGAAAAGACAAAGAAAGATACTGGGAAGTGGTGCGACTTCCATAAGAGCCCATGGAATAACACTACTAATTGTCGCTCAAAGAAATCGATGGTGGCTGAGGTGAAAGCCTCTAAATCATATGTAGGTTCCAACTCTAAGTTAGAAACAAAAAGGGGGATATAGATCATTGACACGGAACCAAGTGTCACCATTACTACCACCAGTGTCCAACCCAGTGAACCAAACAAGACAGAAGAAAGTGAGCGACTCTTTCATTCACAGATGTGGGTAAACGGAACCCCACTGCAATTTATCATTGATAGTGGTAGCCAGAAGAACCTCATATCAGAATATGTCGTTAAGAAACTAGCCATGCTGGCAATGCTGCACCCACAACCCTACACCATTGGATTTCTCTGCCAAGGAAGCGATCTCTGCATCAACCAACAGTGCCGCCTGTCGTACGACATCAAACCCTTAAAAGATGAGGTATTGTGTGATGTTATTTTGGGCCAACCTTATTTATGGAAAATTCATGCTATATATGAGTCTAGGCATCACAATGTTATTATTACTTTGAACATGAAATTGTACAGGGTACTCGAAGTAGTCCCACTTGGTTCTATTTCCTTTATCTCTACCAGGAAACGCAGGAAGGTCATCTCTCGGACCGAGAATTTTTTCTTCTTGGTGATTTACTCTCAGAGCAAGTGGAAGATTTTAGCCACATCCAGAGCCTCCGTGACTGACCTCTCCACACAATAGAAGCAAGTGGATAAGGTCATGGCATAATACAAAGATATCTTCTCCTCACCTACCGGGGTACCTCTGCACTGTCAGGTCAAGCATCCCATCGATTAGACCCCCGCCGTACTACTTCCCAATGGGCCAGTCTACCATTGCTCTCTATTATAGGATGAGGAGATCAAGTGATAGATCCATTAATTGATCCACAAGGGGCACATCTGATCCATATCATCATTTTGTGGGAGCCCAATCATGTTGGTGCAGAAGAAAGATGGGACTTGGCAACTCTACATTGATTACTGGGACCTAAATAAAATCACAGTCAGTAACTGGTACCCGATTCCCCAAATCAATGATCTCCTTGATCAAATCAAGGGGGAAAAATACTTCAGTAACATTGATATGAAGTCTGGCTACCACCAGGTCCCCATAGAACAGATAGATGTATGGAAGACTTCCTTCAAGTCAAAAGAAGGTATTTTTGAATGGCTGGTCATGCTCTTTGGTTTGAAAAATTCTCCAAAAAATTTCATGAGGATGATGGATGATATCCTGCGACCTTTCACTAATACTTTTGTAGTGGTGTATCTTGATTATATCCTCATCTACAACAAGGCTTGGGTGGAACACTTGCATCATATTCTACATGTTCTGCACACCCTGCGACAAAATAAGCTATATGCCAACTTGGAAAAATGATCCTTCGGCATGGACAAGGTCTAGTACCTTGGCAGCATCATGGATAAACATGGTGTGAATGTGGATCCAACCAAGATCTAGGTCATTAGTGACTAGCCAGCCCCATTCACACTCACTAAGCTTCAGAGCTTCTTAGGCCTTGCCAATTTCTATTGCAGGTTCATGTTGGGATTCTCCCATATTGCATGGGCCCTCAACCAAGTAACCAGGGGTCATGGTAAGGAAAAATTTGTGTGGGGATATACCAACAGTAAACATTTGATGATTTAAAGCAACACTTTTGCTCAACCCCAATAATTTCATTACCAGACCTAAAAAAACCCTTTGAGATTGAGACAAATGCTTCAAACTATGTTGTGGGCATGTTTCTCACTCAACACGGCCACCTCGTGGCCTATCATAGTGAGAAACTATCAAATGTTGTCCATAAGTGCCCTTTTTACAACAAATAAATGTACTCCATTGTGCAAGCCTGACACCAGTGGATAAATTACATTCTCAGGAAGGAGACAATAATCCACACGGATCATAAGCCACTGTAGTTCATGCAGGCACAAGGAAAATTGCAGAATGACCGCCATCATAAGTGGTCCACATACTTGCAATAGTTCCACCTTAACATAAATTATAATACATGTAGTACCAACTGAGTCTCTAATTTCCTCATCCGACCTCTAGTCATGACACTCACCATGGTGCTAGAATCTTGTGACCATGAGACCTCTGGATGGCCCCACCTCTGTGAGACAGATCCTGACTTCACCACCACATACCAAATGTTGGGCACAAACTTAGTTGTCGCTAATTTCCATCTTCAGGGCGAGATATTGTGTCGATTGGGAAATCTATGTGTTCCATCAAGAGAGTGATCAAAACTTGTTTGGGAAGCCCACTACAGTCAATTGGTAGGACACTTCGGCGTCCCAAATACAGTGGTAGTGCTGCAAAAAAAATTCTACTGGCTATAACTTCGACATGATATCAGCAAGTATATCAGGTCCTATACTTCCTGCACTATTTCCAAACCGAACACTAAGAAACAGGGCATGTACACCCCACTTCCTTCTCCTGACAGGCCATGGGAATCCATTTCAATGAACTACATGTCAGGCCTTCTATCCACCAAGAGGGGAAATGACTGTGTTTTTGTGGTTGTTGATCACTTTTCCAAGATGGCAATTCTGGTTGCCTACAAGAAGAGAATCACAATAGAGGCCACTGTCAAGCTATTCTTCAAACGAGTGTGGGTACATTTTGGAATCCCACAAACCATTTTATTAGATCAGGACAGTTGGTTCCTCAACACATTCTGGTCGAGCCTGTCGTCATTGCTAGACACCAAGCTCACCAAATCCACTGCCTTCCACCCCCAGATAGATGGCCAAGCTGAGGTTGTCAATCAGATGACCGTGCATATCCTATGCATGTAAAATTACAAGCACCCTCACACATGGTTTGAGAGTCTTCCCTATGTTCAACATAGCTACAACCGAGACCTACATAGCTCAACCGACCACAACCCCTTTCAGGTCGGGTTGGGATTCCAACCATTAGGTCCCATGGATGTTGCACTACCTCTTGCGTCCATCCCGACCGACCCATATCCTGGTCCAATTGAAGCTAACAAAGCCTCCCGATTCATTGAGAGGATCCAACACATCCACTAGTAGGTTCAGGATATTTTAAAGAAGCCCAATGCCAAGTACAAGCAGTGCCATGATCAACGCTGGGTGCTACATAAGTTTAAAGTGGGAGACAAAGTGTGGCTGCACTTGCAGAAATAATGCCTTACATGGCCCCATTGGAAGCTTCGACCACTCTGATATGGACCTTACACCATCACCAAGTTTTTGGGTGAAAATGCTTTTGAGCTCAACATTTCCCCTTTCCTTGGCCTACACCCAATGTTCAACGTGGATCTCCTTCGACCATATTTCCCACCATTATTGGACACCTTAGAGATAGCATAACTATTGACACCGACAAAGATCAACCCTGACTACATGAAATGGGTATCCAGTGATCAGATTGTGGACACATAGGTCAAGGTCACTAGCTAGCAAAAGATCCATCTTTATCGAGTTGTCAAAGCAGGGCATCTCCTTCACCAAGGAAAGTGGCTCACCTGGGGCCAAATTCAAAAGAAATTTCCTCATATAATGGGGGAAATCAATGCAATGGAGAACATTGATTCCTAAGGGGGGATTATTGATCCATATGGATTTCGGTGGCCTCCCACTTATTCCAATTGGCTCATTTTGACAGTTTTCTAGTTTGACAGTTTTTTTCTAGTTTTTGGGTCCTCAACTTTCGAGGCCTTTTTGAGGTCCTAAACAATGTTTTTAGGGCTCTCCATAGTCATATTGTAGACAAATTCAAAGTCTGAAAGAAACATGTGTATTCCTCAGATAGACCTTTCCAATGGGCTATCATGCGCCTAAAACGAAGATTGTATGCAAAATTTATGACCATGAGAAGTTGATGTACTAACTTACCCAAATGGGGCCCACACGAATTTTGGCGCTTCATCTCCTAGGGTTAGGTTTTTTGATTTCTAGGGTTTTAGCGTTCCTGTTTATTGTAAAAAGGCTTGGAGAGCCTTATTGTAACCATCTTCTTGAGAATGAGCACAACCGTCACATCTCTTCTCATAGATAAGCCGCCACCATTCTAGCAAGATTGCTTTCCATTGTATTTTATAGTTTCAACACATTTTCTTATTGAATAGAAACCAATTTTACTGTATCTTTGTTATTCTTGCATTTCTATGTTAAGAATAATAATAATCTATATTAATTTCGTTTTGCTCATAAAATTCGGATCACTTATGCAAAAAATGGAAATAGCAATGTGAAAGAAGATTCTAGTTTCAAGAAGTACAACGAAGGGAAGACTGAAAATAAGAAAATTTTCTATAGAAAAAAGAAGAATCTATTTTTTAATGAAGACAACAACTCTTTAAATGATAGTGACAGTGAAACAAATTAAATTCTCTTCATGGGTCTAGAAACAAAAATAGATGAAAACATTGTTTCAATAGAAGAAGACAATCTCGACAAGGAGGCTGAAGTAGAATTTGAAGAAAAAATAATTAGTGTCATAAAATAAATAGATAGACTCAAAGAAAGGAATAGAAAGTAGAAAAATGAACTGCAAAAATATAAAGAGAAGGAATGTGATGTTGAAGAAATAGAAAAGACAATAATTTCCCTAAAAGTAAAAATAGAAGAGGGAAAGAAAATTGAAGAAGTTTTAAAATCCCAACTAAAAGAGAGAGAGAAAATATCTGCATTAGTATTGGATCTAAAATAGTCTACCTTAGAGGGAAGTTGGAAATATCATCTACCAACATAAACTATGGGAAAAACTCCACAACCTTGAATGAAATTCTAAATCATCAAAGATTGCCATTTGACAAAACTAGTCTTGGATACACTAAAGGAAAGGAAACTTCCAATGAATAAGCCTCAACCTATACAAAACAATCAAATGAAGAAAGAACCAAGAAGTACACTAATTCACTCAGAAACTTTATCAAAGTTGAAGACAATAGGAAGGAGGAACTATATGTTCCATAGAAGACAAATTCCCCTTACAAGGATGGGATCTGGAAGACTATCCCATCAATACAGAATCACACAACAATGTATAAAAAATCTTTCTTTGGATATTGTTATTCCTGTAATGGATTTGGCCATAAATCAATAGATTGTAGAAAGAATGTAAGAAGAAATCCTATAAGGAACAACAACAGAGACACCCATGGATAATCAATAAGAAATTACAATTCTTTTTCCCCTTTACTGAACTATAAAATCATATGTTATAATTGCAATACTTTTGGACTTATAGCAAAATTATACAAAAGAAACTTCAAGAAAATTTAGGGAAAGGAAGGCCCAACAATCATGAAAAGGAATCAGGAACAGGGCAAAGATAAATCCATGTTCATGCAAGAATCAATTCATGCACAAAAGAGTAAAGATAAGTGGGTTGTTGACAAATGGAATCTCTAGTCACATTATAGGGGATAGAACAAAGTTTATCACCCTGAAGAAAAATGAGGGAAGTTTTACCTTTGGAGACAATGGTAGATACAAAATAATTGGCAAAGGCACTCTCAGTCTTGATAATGGAAGAGTTAAAGTTGAAAAGGTTGTGTGTGTTGAAAACTTGAAAAATAATATTATTAGTGTAATGTAGATGTGTGACCAAGGAAATACTCTTACCTTTGACTCTCAAGAATGTGAGATCATAAAAGCAAATTCAGGCAAGTTGGTTGCAAAAGCAATTAGGACCCCCAAAAATGTATACATTCTAGATGAAATTAATGGAGAAAACTGATTCATGGGGAAGATAGATGAAAGTTGGTTGTGACATAAAAGAATGGGTCATATGAACTTTGACAACTTGGTAAAATTCAATACCAAACAAGCAGTAAGATATATGCCAAAGATAACAAAACCCACAAGTACTATTTGCAAACAATGTCAACATGGAAAACAATGAAGGGTGAACTTTAAGACAAAGGAATATGCAACATCAAAGCCATTGGAACATGTGCATACATATATCTATGGATCTTCAAGAACAAAAATCCTACAAGGAGAAAGCTATTTTATGTTGCTCATTGATGATTATACAAAAATGACTTGAGTTACCTTTCTAAAAAATAAATTTGAGGCATTTGAAAAATTCAAAGCATTCAAAGCTTTAGTTGAGAATAAAATTGATCTGAAAATCAAATCCTTAATATAAGATAATGGAGGTGAGTTCACATTTAATGAATTTGAAGAATTCTGTGAGATCCATGGAATAAAAAAGAGAATATTTAGTTGTAAGAACCCCTCAACAAAATTGAGTAGTTGAAAGGAAAAATAGACATGTACAAGAAATCTCCAGGACAATGTTAAATAACAAATCTCCCAGATATCTTTTGGAGAGGATTGTTTGCACTGTTGTCTACATTCTAAATAGAGGGAAAATCAGAGTTAATTGTGACAAGACCCCCTATGAATTATGGAAAGGTCCACCAACATCTATCAAACAATTCAAAATATGGAAGCAAGTGTTACATTAAACAAGATGATGCCGATATAGGAATGTTTGAATCAAGAGAAGATGAAGGAACTTTTCTTGGATATTATTTAAGAAGCAAATCCTATAGATGTTACAACAAAACACTGTAGAAAATTGTTGAAAGTGTTAATGTAAGAATAAATGAAGAAATGCCACACAAGAATAAACTAGACGCAAAAGAAATGGATTACAACAAAGAAGAAGAAGAAGAATATGATGAATAAGAAGAACTAGAAGAATAATAAGAAGAGGAAATAGAACGCCAAGATACAATAATTTCATCCATATATGTACAAAAAATCATCCAGAAAATTTAATTCTCGGTGATAAAAATGCTAAGACTCAGACTAGGAAAAAACTGGAAAACAGTTATGAGAAGGTGAATCTCTCTTACTGTCCAAAATAGAACCTAAATGTTTTGCAGAAGCTCGTAATGATCCACATTGGGTGAAGGATATGGAAGAAGAGTTAAATCATATTGAGAAAAATGAAACATGGGAACTTGTCCCAAGACCCAAATATAAAAATGTGATTGGCACAAAATGGATATTCAAAAATAAGTTGAATGAAGATGAAAAAGTAGTAATAAATAAAGAAAGATTGGTCTATGAAGGGTATTCTCAAGTATAAGGCATTGAAGTTGAAGAAATATTTTCACATGTTGCAAGGCTAGAATCCATTAGAACTTTTTTGGCATTTGCAAGCTTTAAGAATTTTAAAGTGTATCAAATGGATGTCAAGTCAGCTGATTCCTGAATGGAGATTTAGAGGAAGAAGTGTGCGTAGAGCAGTCTGAAGGATTCATATTGTCATAAAATGAAGAATATGTTTGTAGATTGAATAAATCACTCTATGGATTAAAGAAATCCCCTAGAGCATGGTATTTAAGACTTGAAAAGTACTTGCAACAAGAAAGTTTCAAAAGAGGAGCAACATATAAAAATATTTATATCAAAATAGATAGTGCAAAAATGTTGATCATTGTAGTTTATGTGAATGATATTATTTTTGGAAGTAATATTAATGAAATGAAGAAAAAGTTTGTAGAAGAAATGCAAAAGGAATTTGAGATGTCCATGCTTGGAGAATTATCATTCTTTTTGGGATTGCATATTACTCAAACGAGCAAAGGAATATTCATTTCTCATACCAAAAACACCAGCGAGATGTTGAAGAAGTTTGAAATGGAAGATTGTAAAACCATCAACACACCCATGGTTACTGGTTGTATGCAAAGAAAGGAAGTTGAATCAAGGGAAACTGATCAAACCCTATACAGATCAATGATAGGAAGCCTAATTTATGTGACGACTTTAAGGCCATATATAATGCAGGCACTAGGGTTAGTTGGAATATTTCAAGATGCACCTAAGAAACACATGTACAGGAAGTCAACAGAATATTCATATATTTGAAAGACAAATTGGTCTTTGTTCTGTGGTATCCCACGAGAAAATAATTCACTCAGACAACTTACATAGATGCAGATTGGGAAGGAAGTGTGGATGACCAGAAAAGCACTAGTGGTGCAACATTGTTTTTGGGAAATAGCTTGGTGTCCTCGTTCAGTAAGAAGCAATCAACAATTTCTCTATCCATAGAAGAAGCATAATACATTGCAACAAAAACATGTTGCATACATTTAGGTAGGGTATTATCAGCCCATATCAATTTTGTGTGATAATGCCAGTGTAATAAACATATTTAGGAATCTCGTCATGAATTCAAAAACAAAACATATTCCAATCAAGTATCACTTCCTTAGAGAGAAAGTCATAGAACATAATGTCAAAATGGAGTATATTGGAAAAAAAGAGAAAATTGTAGATATATTTACACAACCTCTTCCTAGAGAAGTATTTGAGCATCTTAGACAAAAGTTGGCGGTGGTCACTATGCCATCCAGTCACTAAAGCACTACAGGACAGTGTAATGTCCTCTTCCAATTGATTGTGATGGAGGGATGACTCAATAGCCTATATGACTCATGTAGGCTATAGTCAACAAGGAAAAAGGGATTCAAGGAAGTGTCATTAGCTTAAAAGATGGACAAATCCTAAAAGTGACATTAAATAAAATAAATAATTATATTTAAATGGATTTGGAGGAAAAATATAGATTTGGTGAAAATGGGGGAAATGATGCAGGAGCATTGTCATCAATGTGCAAGTGGAGGAAAACTCAAGGCCCTAGCGCACATTTTGAAGTGATTTTAAAATTTAAGGGATGGCATATCATATAAATATCTCGAAAGGATTGAAATTAAAGTTCTTAAATGATAAGAGGCTGAACCATCGCGTGAGATTGATGGAGATTATATTTTCTTTAATGTAATTAATAGCAGTACAGATCTGAAGCATTCACTCTTATTTGTCTATACCCCTCATTTATTGTAATTAGACTTAGTGGTTGAAAGCTTTTACTTTGATAAGATAACACTAAGGTAGTCAGAGGGATAAAGCTCTATGAGCCATTATTGTATAAATATATGTATTGTATGCCCAAAGGAGGCTGCTAAAAGTTATTGTCAAGGCCGTTGAAGATTATTTAGTTGCATGAACCCATGTACATACCATTTGAATGAATATAACAGAGAGGCATTGATCCAAAATGTTTGGGATTTCTATTACTGTGTCTATATGAATGAATGGTAGGGTTTATGTTTAATTGTATTCTCTATTATTACTTGTTCTTATGTTATGAATGCATTACATGGTTGAATGTATGAATATGTGAGGATTAGATAAGTTTCAATTGTTTCTCTTCTACGAGCTCATGCAAGGAGTGCATAGTTTACGTAAGGCATGCATTGACAGACTCTAGTTTGACTTAGAAGCTCAAGAGAGATAACGTGAATCTTTATTTGCAAGGAGTGCATAGTGTCCACAAGGTGTGTGTTGACAGAGTCTATTTTGACTTAGAAGCTCAGGAGAGATAATGTGAAGCTTTGTTTACAAAGGAGTGCAGAGGACCACACAAGGTGTGCGTAAGTAGAAACACACTCCAATCCCGTTCTTAGAGACATAAGTCAGTGGATAGAGTATCTTATTCAATATGGATTGTTGTTTAAGGGTAGCCATTTGTGCATACCAAAGTGCTCGATGAGAGATAATATGTTGAAGGAAAAACATAGTGGAGGTCTAGCAGAACATTTTGGCCATGACAAGACATTTGCATAATTGAACAACTCATACTATTGGCCATGTATGAGGGAATAAGTGAAGAAATTTTTAAACAGATGTAATATTTTCTAGTATGCAAAAGGAAAGCGACAAAACACTGGGTTATATCAACCATTTCCTATTCCAGATAGGCCTTGGGATGCAATAAGTATGGATTTCATGTTGGGATTGCCAAGAACACAAAGGGGAAGCGATTCCATATTCGTTGTAGTTGATAGATTCTCAAAGATGGCACACTTTATCCCATGCCAGAAAACTAATGATCAAACATAGATTGCAAATCAGTTTTTCAAGGAAGTTGTGAGACTTCATGGGTTTCCCAAGAGTATTGTCTCATATAGAGACACAAAATTTGTTGGTCATTTATGGAGGACATTGTGGAAGAAACCGAGGAAAAAAATGTCCTTTAGTTCAACATATCACCCTCAAATAGATGGACAAATTGAGGTGGTAAATCAGTGATTAGGAAATTTGTTGAAGATTCTGGTCACTGAACATCATAGACAGTGGGATCAGATTCTGTCAAAAGCAGAGTTTTCATACAATAACTCACCAAACATGAGTACAGAAAAGAGTCCATTCCAGATAGTATATGGGATGAAGCCAAGAGGAGTATCAGAGTTGAGATATTTGGAGCAGAATGAATTCAGAATCAATGGTGAAAAAGAATTCGCTGCAGAAATGCATAAGCTTCATAATCAGATCAAAGAGCAGTTGCAGAACAACAACATAGAATATGAATGCATAGTTGATCAACATAGGAGATAAATTCAATTTGAAGTGGGAGATCAAGTTCTGGCACATCTTAGGAAGGAAAGGTTCACAACGGGAACATATAACAAATTGAAATTGAAAAAAATAGGATCGTGCAAGATCCTAAGGAAATTTGATGCAAATTCTTATGAGACAGAGATGCCAAAGGATGTGGGTATATCACCCATATTTAATATTTCAGATCTGTACCCTTACATGGAGGATGACACAAAAGGATCATAATATCAAAAAGAGTTCCAGTGGGAGAGGAAGATCCCTATAGAAGAAAATTCGTAGATGGAGGAGATCATAGATCAAAGGATTGGTAAGAAGACTAGGAGGCAAATGTATTTTGAGTATTTGGTAAAATGGAAAGGACACCCAATAGAAGATGCCAGTTGGACAAATGAAGCCAATATTAGGAATCATGGAAAGTCAATGCAAGATCTCATGGACTAGAGTCCATGATTTTTTTCCAGAGGAGCATGATGTAGGAGCATCGTCATCAGTATGCAAGTGGAGGACAACTCAGTGCCCTAGCGTGCATTTTGAAGTGATTTTAAAATTTAAGGGATGGAGTATCATATAAATATTTCGAAAGGATTGAAATTAAAGTTCTTAAATGATAAGAGGTTGAACCATCGCATGAGATCAATGGAGATTGTATTTTATGTAATGTAATTAATAGTATTACAGATCTAAAAAATTCTCTCTTATATGTCTGTACCCCTCATTTATTGTAATTAGACTTAGTGGTCAAAATATTTTACTTTGATAAGATAGCACTAAGATAGTTAGAGGGAAAAAGATCTATGATCCCTTCTTGTATAAATATATGTATTGTATGCCCAAAGGAGGCTGCTGAAAGTTATTAAAGTTGTTATTATCGAGGATGCTGAAGATTATTGAGTTGTATAAACCCATGTACATACGATTTGAATGAATATAACAGAGAAGTGTTGATCCAAAATGTTTGGGATTGCTGTTACTGTGTCTATCTGAATGAATGGTAGGATTTATGTTTAATTGTATTCTCTATTATTACTTGTTCTTATGTTATGAATGCATTACATGGTTGAATGTATGAATCTGTGAGGATTAGATAAGTTTCAATTGTTTCTCTTCTACGAGCTCATGCAAGGAGTGCATAATTTCCTCAAGGGATGTGTTGACAGAGTCTAGTTTGACTCAGAATCTTAGGAGAGATAACATGAAGCTTTATTTGCAAGGAGTACATAGTTTCCAGAAGGTGTGCGTTGACAGAGTCTATTTTGACTTTGAAGCTCAGGAGAGATAAAGTGAAGCTTTGTTTAGAAAGGAGTGCAGAGGACCATAGAAGCTGTGCATAGGTAGAAACACACTCACCATCATATTATTCAGGAGGAACAATTGAGTCGTGTAAGAACTGTTGCCAGGAGTGCATAGTCACCCATAAAGGGGTTAAGTTAAAAGAAACCTGTTGTAAAGTATGCACGGGGTTGAATTTTGGATAAGTTTCAAATAAGTCACTTTGAGAGGTGTAAGGAGTGTGTAAGAAGAAACATTTTGATAATCTTAAATTTTTGAGGAGGAACAAACTTAGAAGAGGTAGTAGATGGAAATTCTTCAGTGTCCGCAAGGCATGTGTTAACATAGTCTATTTTGAATTAGAAGCTCAGGAGAGATAACGTAAAGCTTTATTTGCAAGGAGTGCATAGTGTCCACAAGACATGCATTGACAAAGTCTATTTTGACTCATAAGCTCAGGAGAGATAACGTGAAGCTTTGTTTACAAAGGAGTGCAGAGGACCACACAAGGTGTGCATAGGTAGAAACACACTCAACGTCATATTGTTCAAGAGGAACAATTGAGTCATGTAAGAACTGTTGTAGGGAGTGCATAGTCGCCCATAAAGGGGTTAATTTGACCGGAAGTCACTTGAAGCTCAAAGAGGTAAGTAATCATCCTAGCCATCAGTTGTTTGGACACGTGGTGTTAGAACTATCACTTTGGTGATAGGACACTTCGAGGGAAATTGAAGAACAAATTCCTGAAGGTCATAAGTATCGAAGGCCAGAGTCAATAGGATTCGTTGATAAATGGAGGGACACGTGGAGAGTGGAGATTTAATCCAGAGGATTGACACTTCAGGAGAAAGAGAAGTAGACGAGCGTTGACTGGAATTCCTCCGAAGAAGGAACAAGGGACGCATTTCAACTGTCGATCGAGGTGAGCACGTGGAGCTCGATCTGTAGCTCCGATTATAAATCACTTCAGGGAAAAAGGTGGTTGCAACTCTCGAAACTGCCGAATCCAGAGTCTCGAAGTGAATCATAGTTGTTGGCTATCGAATAATCCCAAGCCGTAGATTTATGTCCGGGTCATTTCGCTGGTCCGAAGTTCGGAGGATTAAGAGTCAACTGCACTCAAAATAGTCGAAGCCTGAAGTCATGATGGGGACGAGGTTGAGGTTATAGCACGTAGACATAAGGAAGAAGGGACCACCAGAGGATCTAGCGCTCGCCTTTCAGAGTTACCAGTAGTGCAATAGATAGCATGTGTGGGGGAATCAAGCCTGCATTGTTAACCAAAGAGGGCCTGAGTGAATCAAATTCTGGGTCTAGTAGAGGACCGAAGAGATGGTTTGACTTAGTGAATTGAATATCCTTGACCAGGAGGTTGTGCAGCCCCAAGGAGAGAGGGGGGGTCTGCATAAAGTGGTATCAGAGCCACATATTTAATTTCTATAGGAAGGAGGAGACAATTTTTTTTTTTATAAGCTCTATGTGAAGGAAAATTTTAGCACCATGTTGCCTAGAAGATGTGTGGAGCTACTTGTAGCAAGTAGAGCTGTGGAAAGGGAGATGAGAGAAATTTGCACAAGATTAGATTCTATGGAAACAACACAAAGAAGAGCACATGATGCTGGAGACATCAGTGATGCAAAGAGAAAAGAAGTGGAAGTTGAAGGATTTGTAGGAGAAGATGTTGTAGAAGAATGCTTGATGAAAGTTGTTTTAAAATTGGGATCCAGAGAAAAAACAAAAATTCCAATGTACAAAGGCAACTTAGATGTTGAAGAATTGCTGAATTGGATAAGAGAAATGGAAAAATACTTTGACTATGAAAAAGTTGTTGATGAGAGGAAAGTAAAACATGTTGTCACCAGATTGAAGGGACATGCAACACTGTGGTGGGATGAACTACAAGATGACAAAATATGCAAAGGCAAGCAAAATATCAAGAGCTAGGATACAATGGTAGCCAAGATGAAGGCTAAGTTCATACCGCAAGACTATCAGATAAATCTGTTAAGAAAATTATAGAACCTAAGATAGAAAGGATTGATAGTAAAAGAGTACATAGAGGAATTTAATAAGTTTAACATTAGGGATGGACAGAGAGAAAAAGATGATGAAAAGGTTTCCAAGTATATTAATGGCCTAAGATATGAAATCCAGGATGAAATCAACATGATAACAGTGAGGACAGTGGAGTATGCTTATCATATTTCACTGAAGGCAGAGGAGAAATTGGCCAAGAAAAAGAGCCAATGAAGAAGAGGGAGAAGTCTAAATAGAGAAAAGGGAATTGTCCATGACAAGGCACATAAGCACAAGGTTGAGACTAGAAAACTGCACAGTCACTCAGAAAGAGGAGGAAGTTTATGAGGGAGACAATATCATGGACGGAATGCTTTTCCTCGAGGAAGAGGAAGAGGAAGAGGTAGAGGAGGATAGGTGAAGTGTTATGCCTATGAAAAAACATGACACATGTCTTGGGAATGCCCTGAGAGATAGAAAG
>JASDQU010682636.1:12761-25003 GCA_032191745.1 Picea mariana | reverse complement strand
TTTTCTCATTCTTATTCATCTCCATTGTTTGTTAGTAGGCTCAATCACGTGAACACTCTCATCAGTCAATCATACAACAAACTGATTAGGCTCAAGCAGATGTGCAACAATTATAACTGGATAGGTACTGCCAGGCAATGACTTGCTCCCTCAGTGGCATGTAGCCTCTGTAAACACTGGGCGAAGGCACCGACGATGGGAAGCTGGAGCTGAGAGTAGCAATCAACATGAAACGTTGGAGGCTGTGAAAAATTGGTTGCGTTCACCCGAAGATGGATATCCTACCTTATCGATCTCTACTCTGATTGGATTTTAATTCCTTAGATGCAAATATCAGCTCATAAACCAGCATCACCATAATCATGAAAAATCACCTTATAAAAAAATCTATCTTGGATGAACGATCTTAGTACCATTTAATATATATCCAGCTACATTTTATTATCAGGCTGCCATCACAATTTGCATTTTTGCAAGGCTTCGATTTGAACATTTGTTGAACATGATATTTCAATATGAATCTGTTGGCTATTCCAGAATGTCAAATTCCTCAAAATTACATTTGCGCTAGAATAAACGGTCATTGCAGTTGGGGCTTGTTGGCAACTTTTGCTCTTGTTGATCTTGTAAGAATTTGCCCACCATTTCTGACATGATCCTTCAATAGTCCCTCCGCCCTGGATAGTTAATCCTTACAGATACAAGAATTGAAGCCATACCTTGGAATCTTGGGGATTCCAAGTGGCGGGTCATTGAGGGAAACCATTGTGCCTGCTATCATGGTAGTCAAATCACTAGCCTTGCAAGGACCATTGAAGTGGATAGTTTTAACAATGTACTTCTTTCTTTGTGGAACGTGAAAAATATAGATATAATGTACATGACAACAGTCTAGACACACAATATTGTTTCTTCAAAAAGATACCACCAAAACATGCAATGGTTTCTATGACCTACGCAGGTTCCCAACCATACACAATGATGATCAAATCGAAGAACACATTTATCATAGTCATGGCAGTGTTTAGATCGTGGAGGCTGCTAGACATGACAATAAGCACAACTCCAATTTCTATTTGTAGACGGAATTGATGATTTACATCTGCCTTAGCTCTGGAGCCATTGGGGACTGCATAATAAGTTGTTGCATGACTAGGACCCTCTACATGAATGGTCACACACATCTCTCTGCCTGATGCAGGGCAGGGTATGGAATCCCTTGCACCTTTCATGTTTGCCTCTCTAGATTGAATATTCAGTACATCAACGACATACCCAGGTGGTGTAAGAGATGTGAGAAATTACTGGAAGAGACTCAATGGAGATAGTAGGACATATAATGCAGTGTATTGGGGATGGATTATAGTGTAATGTTTTATATTAGATTCTAGCAGAAATAGGTCTCCAACAAGAAAAAGATGAATGCCAACCAATCCTTCCTTGGTTCCCCATGTGTATTTCTCGGTCATGCAGTCCTTGAAGAAGGTATTGAATTTTGTGGTAGGTTGAATCCTCATGTCACTGAACAAAATCTATACATCTATTGGACTACCCTTTTAATGATTGTATGTAATAAAGAACCCCATCAGAATCGGAGCTGCTCGTGCATGCTGCTTTCTAGGCTGCCCAAAACGCTTCAGTTTCATCAACTACCCCATCTCCTTTGGCCCCATAGCTATCCACGCTAAAGAACAGGAAATCTGTTGTATCTAGAAGGATGCTAGCTGTGCATATTATCGCAAAGAGGCTGATATTTACAGAGATTATGCACACCATGTTTATGCAGAGAATAAGTTTCTATTCATTGTCGGTCTTATGGATAATCCCATAAATAATCAACGAGGTAAGGCGATCCATTTATTACCACTTCGGCAGTGGCATGCCAGCTAAGAATGCAATTTTTATAAACATACTCGAGCATATCATTTCCAATCTTTGGGAGTGCATCAACCTGACATGAAGGCTAACAGTCTAGAAATGATATCGCCAATGAAAATCATCGTTGATTGCCAACCATAAAATTTTCAGATAAACACCAATTACATCACACAACCACCTTCAAAATCCATATGTGATGGCTTGGAGCTATAGACGCGAGCTACTTCAGATATAAATGGGATTTGCAACCTCCGATAGACAAAAAATCTCTAGATTTGGTTGGACGTATTGAAAAACGAATAATCGAATGATCTTCTACTGATTTCTCGCTTTTCTAAAATAATAAACTTTAATGTGATCCACTTGGCGGAGATGATCTACTTCCACAAATATCTCATGAGGTGAACTAAGGCAGCAAAGGCGTTGCCCCCAACTATTGGTACAAAGTTAAAGGAACATCGTATGTGAACATATTTTATGATTCGGGAGGCTGGTATTCCACCGTTTGTACGCTAGTAACACCTTTGTGCAAGCCAATGAAGACACAATAAACATTCTCGCAAGTCCCATATCAACAATTGGACTCAATGGAGCTGCATTCACCCTCTTTGCATACTGCATTAACTGGCATACAGAACCCATATTTGGGATTGTGATCCCTGTGCAGCTTTTACATGCTGAGAAGCATCTTCTTTCCGCTAGATTAGATAAGCAATGATGAAGTTGAGCGGAATATACATGGAGAATTTTGCAACCACAATGTTAAATCATTTACGCAAGCAATACATGCATAGATAAATTCCTTTCTGAGTTATGAAGAAATGCATATATTTTGGTAAGGATGCGGTAGCGATGGTTCTGTGTGTTAGACCATTAAACCATTAATTTTTATTATCACCTTATTATATATATATATATATATATATATATATATATATATATATATATATATAGATTACTATTTTATTGCTTTGATTTGCAGATACAAGCATGCAAAACTTTTTATTTATTTTTTTCTATTAGGTTTTCAAAATAAAGAATAAAATAAAAAATTATTTTGCAAGCTTATTAAAAAAAATTGTGAGCAAATGGAAACAGTTCTTAGACGTAGATTAGGCAAAATTTTCTTTTCGTTAATTAATTGATATTCTTGAAATCAACCAATCATTCATCCTATTTTCTGATCCTCGCGATCGCACGAAGCATGGAGGAGAGCATACTTATTCTAGCAAAAATAAAAAAACTTGAAAATAAAACCCTACATACACTACACTAATTAGAAATGAGAGATTGGTTATGTATAATCAAATAACCAATGTAGCCATGCACACAACAATAAAAAAAATATGTTATCTTTCAATTTTGCAATTGACAGTCGAGAATATGTATGGACGTGCGAAATTAGCTACTGAAGTTCTAAATTAACAAAATAAAAAGGAAAACTAAGTGGAACTAACCTAGTACTTTCTTGAAACCAGCGTTCGATCAGGCTTTCATAGGCGTAATTTGTCTTACTCAGATCATGCTACAACTCCTTGATGTCCTCCTCGACCTCTTGCGTGCCTAATGATTCTTCATTAAATATGCAAGGTTCTTCATATGTTGATTCTTTGCTTTCCTCAGGAGGAGTGAATAAGATTTTAGCTGCTGTCAAGATATCTTCTTCCAGAGAAGATGAGACCCCAACTTTTGCTAGGATCTGAGCGAGTTGTTCCAAGCTTAAATTCATTGTTAAATCATGTTAAAAAAAGGATTCTTACAACACCCAAATCAAAATGAAAAACTTAAAATAAAAACACTCTTGCTAAAACACAAAAAAATTACTCTTCACAGTTGCGGAAATTAAAACGTTCCTGATAGTTGGTAGGGACAGTGAGGAATCTACATTGAAGCAACTCCATGACCCTTAGAACCAACACATGTAGATCACACTTGCAAAAATTAAAACTACTCTTGCATGAGTTGAAATTTGCATAAATTGAAATTACTTCTACCTAGTTAGTAGGGAGAACATGAGGAGTCTCCTCTCACAAGCTTCTATGTCCCCTTACCAACATGTCTAGATCACACTTGCAGAAATTGAAACTAATCTTGCAGAAATTGAAATTTGCAGAAATTGAAATTACTTCTACCTAGTTGGTAGGGAGAACATGAGGAGTCTCCTCTCACGAGATTCTATGACCCCTTACAAACACGTCTAGATCACACTTGCAGAAATTGAAACTAATCTTGCAGAAATTGAAATTACTTCTACCTAGTTCGTAGGGAGAACATGAGGAGTCTACTCTCACAAGCTTCTATGACCCCTTACCAACACGTCTAGATCACACTTTCATGAATTGAAATTAAAAAGAAACTAATAACTCAATCCATCATGCTTCCTCGGCAACGACGCCAAAATGTTGGGCTCTAAAGATGTCCTAAAATATAAGCTCTATGCATCATCCAAAGGTAGGCACTGGCACAAGCATTTTACTTGTCGCCTATGTAGGTCCTTACCTTCCTTTTTCAATACCCGTCCTCTAGAGATGCAACCCCTGCAAAGGGACAACAATTGTTCCGTTCAAATGAAGAACACTACTTACAAAAGGAACAACAATTGTGACAAAGGAACGACAGTCGTTATATTGCATCGAATTAATGTTGTATTAATTGAGTTGTAGTACTTGCCCAACTATTTAATTTTTCAACTCGGGGTTTGTAAACTGACGAAGCGCACACAAAGTATATTCAAGATTGAAGCAGGACTAATCTAATCTAATGTTTAAGCTACAATTGAAATTGAATCATTAATCTAACACACGAAAGAAATTGAATCATTAATCTAATGCAGGAAATTGAGACACACAACTTGGAATTGAAATTAATCTAGTTGCGTAAATGAAATTAATCTAATAATCGGAAATTAAGCAAATGGAATTAATCTAGAAATGGAGAACTACATGAAGGAAAAGAAAATACAACATGTGAAGAGTTGAATGGTACAACAACATATGAGAGCTCTCACCAATGAAGCAATCTTATATTACAATAATCAAATCAATCTTCATAAAAGAATAATGAAAGCATGAAAAACAAAACCACGAATCAAAGTTAAGAATCCCTTTCTCTTTCAAATACTAAGGACTACTACTAAATGACTACTCTAATTCCATATTCTAATTGAATCCTCATGAAGAGAGAGCACTCTCTTTTATACATGAGAGCCTTGAAGATAAGATAACCATCTCATTATTACAGATCCACTTTTCTCTCAACCTATTTCCCATTATTACAAAATATAATCCCTTCAAATCCTCACATATATCTCTCATATATCTTGGATAAGATATTCAAACCAAATATCCATGATCTTCTCCTTGGAATGGGCTTGAATTATCTCCTCAAATCTTGAAATGGTGGAGGAAGTATTTGAGAAGCCCTTTTGAATTAATCCTTCTCATATTTATACACATTACAAAGCTCACACATTTTTGAGATATATATGAAAACATGTCAATTTTATAACATTTAATCACAAATTCCTTTTTAATACTAAAATGAAAAAAGTGGAGAACAATAAGGTGAAACCCAAGTATATTTATGGAAATGATATCGTGAAAGTTTAATGAGGCGATGAAATGTGGAGAATGATGAAGGGAAAGGTGGAAGAAAATAAGACATTTATGAGCCCCAAAAACAAGATCCTAATGAAATTTGATGCAAATGCTTATGAGATAGAGCTGCTAGAGGATGTGGGTATATCTCCCATATTCAATATTTCAGACCTGTACCATTATAGGGAGGATGACACAAAATAATCAAAATACCAAAAACATATCCAGTGGGAGAAGCAAATGCCTATAGTAGAAAATCCACAGATGGAGGAGATCATAGATTAGAGGATTCATAAGAAGACCAAGAGGAAAAATTATTTTGAGTATTTGGTAAAATGGAAAGGACACCCAATAGAAGATTCTAGTTGGATAAAATAAGCAGATATTCAGAAGCATGGAAAGTCAATGTAGGATCTCATGGACATGAGTCCATGAATTTTTGTCCATAGGAGTATGATACAAGAGAATCATTATCAACATGCAAGTGGAGGACAAATCAATGCCCTAGCACACATTTTTAAGTGATTTTAAAATTTAATGGATGGTGTATCATATAAATATCTCGAAAGGATTGAAATTAAAGTTCTTAAATGATAATAGGTTGAACCATTGCGTGAGATCAATGGATATTGTATTTTCTTTAATGTAATTAATAGTAGTACAGATCTAAAGCATCCACTCTTATCTATCTATACCCCTCATTTATTGTAATTAGACTTAGTGGTTGAAAGCTTTTACTTTGATAAGATAACACTAAGGTAGTCGGAGGGAAAAATATCTATGAGCCCTTCTTGTATAAATATATGTATTGTATGCCCAAAGTAGGCTACTGAAATTTATTGAAGTTGTTATTGTCGAGACCGCTGAAGATTATTGAGTTGTATGAACCCATGCACATACCATTTGAATGAATATAACAAAGAAGCATTGATCCAAAATGTTTGGGATTGTTGTTACTATGTCTATCTGAATGAATGGTAGGATTTTTGTTTAATTGCATTCTCTGTTATTACTTGTTCTTATGTTATGAATGCATTACATGGTTGAATGTATGAATCTGTGAGGATTAGATAAGTTTCAATTGTTTCTCTTCTACGAGCTCATGCAAGGAGTTCATAGTGTCCACAAGGTATGCGTTGACATAGTCTACTTTGACTGAGAAGCTCAAGAGAGATAACGTGGAGATTTATTTGCAAGGAGTGCATAGTGTACGCAAGGTGTATGTTCACAAAGTTTATTTTGACTCAGAAGCTCAAGAGAGATAACGTGAAGCTTTCTTTACAAAGGAGTGCATAGGACCACACAAGGTGTGCATAGGTAGAAACACACTCAACGTCATATTTTTCAGGAGGAACAATTGAGTTGTGTAATAACTGTTGCAAGGAGTGCGCAGTCAACCATCAAGCGGTTAAGTTGAAAGAATTCTGTTGCAAGGTGTGCACAGGGTCGACTTTTGGCTAAGTGTCAAATAAGTCATTTTGAAAGGTGCAAGGAGTGTGTAAGAAGAAACATTCTGAGAAAATTAAATTTTCGATGAGGAACAAGCTCAAAAGAGGTAGCATATGGAAATTATTCAGTAGGGAGGACCCCACTAAAATTTCCCAACCAACAAGAAAGATCCATTCGGAAGAATTGAGATATTTCCAGACCATGAGATCTAGGAAAGTTTCACGGAGGATAGTCTTAAATTCCTTCGAAACTCCGTGTATTCATAGGTTTGGAAGTGTTTGAGGAGAAGGATCATTGAAGTCCCAAAGAAGGCCAAAGAAATCTAGACCATTGGATCTGGGAAGGACACATAGAGATGATCCATGTGCTTCGGAAGAAGAGTGCTCTGAAGGAAAGAGAGAGTGGAGGATTAAAAACTCTCTAAGCCAAACTACCGGAGTCAATTGTGGCCATCGATCTGAGAAGGACACATGTCATCAGACCATGAAATTTGGAAGTGTGCACTTGGGAAAAGAGAGGAGGAATTGAAGTCATTGACCAGAAGTTGCCCGAAGCTCAAAGAGGTAACTACTCATCCTATCCATCACGTTTTTGGACACGTGGCGTCATATCTATCACTTTGGTGATAGAACACTTTGGGGGAAATTGAAGAAAAAATTCTCGAAGGTCATAAATCCTGAAGACCATAGTCAACAGGAGCCATTGATAAAACGAGGGACATGTGGAGAGTGGTTATTTACTTCGGAGGATTGACTCTCCAGGAGAAACAAAACTAGAGGAGCATTGAATGGAAGTCATCCGAAGCAGGAACAAGGGACACATTTCAACTGTCGATCAAGGTGAGCATGTGGCACTCAATCCGTAGCTCTGGTTATAAATAACTTCAGGGAAAAAGGTGGTTGGAACTCTTGGAACCCCCAAAGCCAGATTCCTGAAGTGAATCACAACCATTGGCTGTCGGAGAAGCATGAGATGTATATTTTTGTCTGGTTTGTTTCGCTGGTCCAGATTTTGAAGGATTAATAGTTAGCTGCAATCGAAACAGCCAAAGCCCGAAGTCACGAAGGGGACGAGGCTGAGGTTATAGCTCATGGACATAGGGAAGAAGGGCCTAGCAGAGGAGCTAGTGTTCGTTACTCAGAGTTACTAGAAGTGCAAGAGAGAGCACATGTAGGGGAATCAAGCATGCGTTGGTAACCAAAGAGGGCCTGTGTGAATGAAATTCTGGGTCTAGCAGAGGTTTGAAGAGATAATTCGGCTCATTGAATTGAAGATCCTTGACTGGGAGGTCACAAAACCTCGAGGAGAGAGGGGGGGTTTGCATTAGGAAAGATCTAGAAGGTCCAAAGGAAGGATAAATAAAGAAGAAAATCTTCCCATTGTCATTATTCTTTAATATATTATTGAGTGCTCTTGTAGACAATTTTTTCATTGGGGTTTTTGGAAACAACCATTCTATTGTAGGTTTAGTTTCGGTGGTGCAATATCCACCCTAGCTATACAAGAAAGGGATTCATCCGAAGTCCTCTTGGACTTATTTGTGGTGGTTGATTTTGTTCTAGAAAGAGTTTAGTTAGCACGAAGTATTTGCGACAAGTTTCAGGAGGGATTGATTTATCATATCCATAGACATCAAAGGGTTTCATGCAACCATAACAGGAGGCATCCCTGTGGGTTGAGAATGGGTCATCATGCGAGGATCCATGCAAATTGGGGGTTTGCAAAAGATCATATCTGTAGAGGCACTCTGAGGAGTTGGAGGACCGCTGGCAGAGCAGAGAGATGTAGGGCTTGGAGAGTTTTGGGCTTTATCAATTGGAATCATTCCATGTTTCTTTTGTGTTTTGTAGTAGATTGTGATGTTGAATGGTAGCCATTATCTTGTGTGCTTAGCCATATTATATAGTTTTTATTACAACCCACAATTATCATTTATTGATTTTTGGGAGTTTCCATCCATAATAAAATGCCATGGTTATCTTCTCTAAATCTTGTGTAATAGATGTTGTATATATGTTTGAAAATATTTCTCATTGATTAAACTGTTTTATAAGAGGTTAACGACACATTAAATTAAGAAGGAAAAATAATTTTGTGTAGAAACATAATATCTCCACCCAACCCAGTTGGGGACATTTCAAATGAGCACAATCTCAGGGGGAGCAACATAAGATATTTCTTACTAAAAAGAAGAATATCCACTTTCCATTGATGTCAAAGGGGGAGAGTACAAAGAAAGTGGGAGATTAGCAGAAAAGGAAGACTTGCATGAAGCATTCAACTTAGATGAGAACAAAATAATAAGATCTATGGTTTCATAGACTAGAAGAGTTTAGTTCCAGATTATGTTACCATCAATGACAAAGGGGGAGTTTGTTGAAAATGGTGTTTTCATTGATGTCAAAGGAAGACTAAGATGAAAATTCCAAGGATAGAACTAGAAAGATATAGGAAGAAAAGAATTCCCCTGTGTGTAATCAAGGAAGGAAAGAGTCTTATGGAAGAATAATTACAGTTTGCTAAATCTAGATGGTGCAACGGAAGCTCTGGAAAGGGCTGAAGTAATGAACAAAAATGAACTTAGAAAGAGAGGTCTCATTTAACCAAGATCAAGTAAAAAATGAATTCCAAATTATCCCACATACAAAAGAAGATTTGATTTTGAAGGGTTTATAACGAAAATGTTATTTTATGAAGAGTGAATGCAAGAGGGAAAGCCCTTATCTAAATCGACATTTTTAAATAGAGATCGATGATGTAGAACTATTTGGAGTGGTGTGGTTCCATGAGAGTTTGAGTTTTCATAATGATTAGCTCAATACATTTTGATACACTTCAATGAGAAGCAGTCCGATGATCTAAGCACTTAGTCGTAGCTCAAGGTCATATGGAAGAGGTTGATAGAGCTCTAATGGATCGAGCCACATAAATAGACATGTGTAATGCAATGCCTGGAACATGTTTCATAAGAAGATTGGGCCACATATAATCAGAGATCCAACTTAGAGTTTCGAACAAGACTAGAATTTGTAATAATGTTCACATGAGGTCAATAGCCATGTCAGATCGAAGCATGCAAGAATCCGATGATGAAGGAGACTTGGATTTAATGACAATCATCGATCTATGAGAGATATAGAAGGAGATAATATGGACTGTTAATCAGAGAGAAAGGCTGTAATGAGACTCTGATAGGAAAATCTCTAAGAGACAACAATAACCATTGATTTGGCATGGATAGAAGATCTTCGTTGTTCATCAAAGAAGTAGTCATCAGAGTGGATTGTGAGCATAGGTAATCAAATAATGAGGGACTTTGATAATAATAGTGAGAGAACTCAACTGAGCCACATCAATCATAACATCAGAGACATAAAAGAAACAAGGACAATGCCACGTGTCAAGTGTCAAGTTAGTAAGGTATACAAACAAGGGTTGGAGGAAGTGATGACATGTTATGACAACTTGGTGGTTAGGGTGATGTCGATATGTTAGTGTGGTGGCTAGAGTATCCCAAAGGATGACATGTGTCAGATTTTAATTGTGTGAAACAAAAGTGGGCCCCAGTAGGACATGCAGACCATTATGACATCATATCAAATATGATATGGTGATATGGGTAGCGAGAAAATCGCCATCATTCATTAGAGAGGCTTTGGTCGGAGTAGACTGTGTTACCTGCAGTGGAGGTACTTCGACAAAGGAGATTCAAGGAGAAATATAGACCTTAGGTCGGTGTGTAGGTGTGATGCAATATCAATAGTAGATCATTGTGGGTCCCACTTTACCTTCTCACGAGTGTTAGCACTCTGTAATTTTCTCAAGGCTGTGGAGGAAATCACTACGGTAACATCAAACCACTTGGAGTCCTAGATCTAGCCCTCCAAGACTCAGAGAGGGCTCTCTCTGTCTGATATATCTTTGTTTATGATAGATTTTAGGTTAGTTGTTACTGTACATAGGTTGGTTTATAAATGGTTGGATGGAACATGAAGGGAGGGCCATTGGGAAATGGAGTCAAAGAGGCCTGATCCAATCAAGACAGTTTCTACATTAAAAAATCACAGGGCAGGATAGGCACCTTTGTTGGATTCTTTGAAATTGTTCAATGATATGAAAGAAAAGTTGAGAAAAGAGGATTGTATCAGAGAAATTAAGAATTATGGAACTAATCCTCTAGCATAAAACATAAAAATTATCCAAACACGAGAAACAAAGTGTACTTTTGAAAAAATTATGATCTTAATCCTCTATTGAATAATTCATAAGAAAACAATATGTGACAAGGAAAACATATTACATAATAGACACTTCACCAAAAAGATATGCCATAGGAATCCTGAGAAGCTTGACTTGTATTACTGAGATTTGATTAAAAGAGGCTCTGTGAGCTGCTCTACAATGTTTCTCTTTCTAACAGGTCCCAACTAATCAACCATTGTACATTTGAATAATAACAATATATAGAAATATTATCTCCCAGGATCAGGAGGTCGAATTCAAAAACCTCAACCAAAAATAGAAACAAATCCCTGAAAAATATTGAACTGCCCGCCATGAAAGATGGGCCGAAATGATGAAAATAGGGGTCAACTCAGACATTCGTATCTCCCAAAATATGACACCTGTGTGAAAAATGAAATATTTTATTGTATATGAGTCCTTCCTGAACAAAAAAATCTTTCGGTTTTTCTAAATTCATCTCCAGCTTGCCAAAACAACCATCGCAAGATCATGAGCAAAACAGGAAAAAATGGAAGCCTGAAAAATAGGGTTCAGAGATGGCTTTGATTCTCCCAACTTTTGAAACCTGTGTACATTCTAGGAGTGTTTAATGTTATTCATCCTGTTCTGAAAAAAAAACCTCTCTCATATTTTCAAAATTCACTCCCGTTTTGTCGGAATCTCTCTCGGAAAACAGGTGGTCAAAACTGGGAAAAACAATTTTTTTGGTTATTTTGGGGAAGGTGGTTTTGGAGGGGGGAAAGTGGTTTTTGAATCCCCCCTGGGGTGGTAAGTGGTATTCGGGGAGGGGGAGGGGTCTGAGTTCACCATATGGTGACATGTTTCCTTGGCGGGTTTTCATATCGGAACCCCCCTCGTTAAAGCTCAGATGGCATTGGGCGGGGGTTCGATAATATTAGGGGCATTGATTAATTTTTTGGGATGTGTGCAGTATGGGAGGGGAAATTGATTTGAATTATTATTTAATTTCTTTTTGTTTTGTTTTCTTACGTCTTTTCATTTTAATTTTATTCGTTTTATTTTTTTATTTATTATTTGTTTTACGTTTAATGTTTTTTTTTTTGAATATTTAAT
>JASDQU010682636.1:0-12661 GCA_032191745.1 Picea mariana | reverse complement strand
CATATTTATTTTTGGATTCTCCTTGAATAACTACCTCTTCCCCTATCTCAATATCAAACTTATTTGACAGTTGTTCTACCTCATAATCTTGATGTGTTATATGACTAGTGTAAAAATATGTTTCATTGAAAAGTACAGCAACATCGTCCATGACATCACTATCTACATCCATTTCCTAAATATGATTGTTTTGGAAATGAGGTAATACTCTTAGATCATCAACATTCATCCTCTCTCTCTCTGCATTATTTGAAGGACATCATTCGTCCTCCTAAACTAGTTTGGATTTATATTCCTAGCCCCTTGAAAATATTTGTTTGGTTGTTTAGATTCCCATTTCATATTAGTTATTTCAGATGTCAAATCCTTCAAATTTTTGGTCATTTCATCAACTTTAGGATCAGATGTGGTTGGGTTAGAAGAGGCAGGGGATTCCTCTCTCTGTTTCTTCTTTTCTTTATCTTATCTAGTCTTTAACCTTCTTGATTCTAATATGTTAGATTCAACCTCAATGGTTGCTTCTTGCATGGAAAACAAGGTGGTGGATCTTCTCTCCCTCAACAGAAGGGAAAATTATGCATCAAATGCATTGGCATAAGTGATATTGGAAGAATCTTCAGTTGGTTTGATCTCATATGGAATCCTACCATACAACTTATTGAATCTCTTGGTGAAGTCTGAAATATACTCATGATTCTTTCTCTTAAGGGCTCCAAACTCAGTGATGTAATACAAATAGTCTATTATATCTCCCCATTGCCTTATGAAGGCTTCACCTAGTGCATCAATATCTGTAATCGAGGCTGGAGGGAGATCCTAAAACCATTTCCTAACTTCCCCATTGAGGCTTTGTACAAACAACCTCATCCACACATCTACATAGTCAATGTTGAAGTTGTTTGCAAAGTTGTAGAAGGATACCCGATATTCCTCAGTTGTGACATCCCCTTCCCCATTATATCTTGGAAAATATTTCATGTAATCTGTACATGGGAGTTCATGTAAGCCTACAGGAAAAAGTAGGGGTGCATATCTGGAAGCAATTATGGCATCCATCCTATTAACAACCATTGTTTAGGCAATACGAATCTGA
This sequence comes from Picea mariana, assembly GCA_032191745.1. Taxonomy (NCBI): domain Eukaryota; kingdom Viridiplantae; phylum Streptophyta; class Pinopsida; order Pinales; family Pinaceae; genus Picea; species Picea mariana. The sequence goes on along the minus strand of JASDQU010682636.1, from coordinate 11,568 downwards.
GGATTGATTGGAGATGCTGGGGTGGATGTTGAACTGGATGATGAAGTAGAGGAAAGAGTTGAAGGTATTTGAGGTTACTTGGAATTGTGATTCTCAGGGATAGAAAATTCAAGCTTCTTGTGATAATGAATAAAAGTGGACTCTTTGGGTTCAGCTTTACCCTTGAGGGATGAGCTATATCTCTGAGCTAAGGTGGATTTTCTTAGTTTCATTTCTATATCAGAGACTAGTGTGTCCTTCTCAGGGTTAGGATGATCCTTAGTGGATTTGATGTTCTTAGATTTGGATCTCTTGAGTCCTTTTCTGGGAGCAGTATTTCTTTTGTGAAGTTTACTCAATGGAGTTTCCAGGTGAAAGATGGCAGTCTGAATGTGTATGTTCTTTGTTCACAATCAAAGGTCAGATATGACTATTTTTTTCTCCCAGGGAAATATATTTCATTACTCCGTTCCACGGAAATAGTGCCATAAGGTGTTGGTCCTAAAGTTTTCACCTGACTGCTAAAGGGCAGAGCTAGGCCACCTCAAGTTTAGAATGGTTTGTTTTTTAATTTTGTTGGTTAGTTAGAGGGTTGGTTTTACAAAGACAAGAGCATGGTTGGGTTGGAAAAATGATATGGATGAGGGTCCTCCTTGGCTGGTGGAAGACAAATGATATACAAGTGAGACAATAGAGGTAAAAACAAAGGGAAACAACAAACCACTCAATGAATAATGTGTTGCAAGAAGTTTAATACTTAAAATATCATTTCAAGACATTAAACATGTATCAAAAACACAATTACTCCCATAGGTTGCAATGGAAACAAATATTCACCAAATCATTTGTTGTTTCACATGTTTCATATTAGTAAAGACAAGCTATACAATAGCTGAAGGAAATGAAATGTACATCGTGCAAATCAAAAACTGCATTCAAGATAAGATAAAAACACATGTAGATTTGGACCAAAAAACTGTCAGCAAGAGCATATTCACCAGGTAGAGAGATTTAATCCATGCATAGAATAGGTTCATCCAGTTTGATGTATTGATATTCTTTTCCCAAAAAATGAACCCTCAAAACATACAAAGATTGCATATTTATCAAAGTTATAGAGGCTCTCGTCCATCTGGAACTGAGGCTTAACTCTACACTATCAGTTAGAGAAAGAATTATTGACTTAAATAAATATTGTTGGAGTATAGTAATGTATACTTCAATCTTGAATTAATAAAAAAGGAGTGGTTCATATCACACATAAATGACCACTTATTATGCCTTAATCTAAAATGTCTTGAACTTAAATAACTAAAATTGTTGCTAATGATAAACCAAGTTGATGCATATGTTGAATCGAATTGATTCTTTGATAGAAATAAATAGGAATGATAGAACTGGATTCTGAGTCGAGTGCTTGTACCCATGTGCATTATTGGAGGCCATTGGGAGATAACTGGGAGTGTTGGCAGCTTCTTCTAGAGTCTAGAGTACAACTTCCCTAATTCTTGGTTGTGGTGTTGTAGGGTCTGGATATAAAGCTTTAGTTCTGGTACCTATTGGCTATCATCAAGATTCTCTGTCTTGACCATAACTGGCCCTTTATTCTTGTCTTTCTCTGTGATGGACTGGTTGTCGTCTACTAGTGTTCTTCTTCTCATATTCCTCATGTCATACCCGCGAACTGCCTCAGGTTCCTTTGAATCTAATTTGTTGCCCGATGAGTAATTTTAAGTTGTAAACTGGATAGATTTAGAAAGTCATTTGAGATTTGCAAATCTATAGCTTCACCTGTAACATGGAATTTTCTTTGTTTGGTCTCGTTTAAAGAATACTCTAATGCAGGAAATTAATGAGGATAATCCACTTTGGCAATTCGGCGCTCAGGAGATTTTGAATGAAGAGTATAACTATCTCCCAAATGATCGAACTCGCGAAGTCATTAACCAATGCTTCTCGCTATTCAAATTCACCAAAGATTGAGCTACTTTAATCATTTATTATTTTGGGACTTCGGGGGATCTATCACTTCGACACTTCAGAGCTCCGGCACTTCGGGGAACTCTATTTTCTCTGGATTAAAATCTCTTGGAGTGAGAATCTCCTGGAGTATCATGGAAACCTGTTGTCATAATTGATAACATTTCATAAAAATAAGACTGCCATGTGTCACCTGAAATAGAACAGATGATGTAACCAAAGTACCTGAAATGAATTCCATGTGTCATCTAAAATCAATTGACAGGTGGCATATAAAACGTCAACTAAAAAGGATTTTAATATTTTGGGACTTCGGGGCTCCGACACTTCATGGAACTGTGTTTGATCTGGATTAAAATCTCTCAGAGTGACATGGCATCCACTTCAGCAATTCAACGTTCAGAGCTCCGACACTTCAGTGATTTTTAGGATTGAAAAAAATAACAAGCTTGGATGCCCGAACATTAAAGTCCCATAGTAAAAATTCATATTTCTTTGTGTGTAAAACCTATTTTGATTTTGAAACTTCGAATGCACAAGATTCATTGATATTAATTGACTTTCGGTCTCGATCGTCAAAACTTTTAATCATTCATGTTGCTTACAACCTAATCCAGAAATCCACTACTCTAGATTCTTGTGCTTTATTTTTGGATGTTTCTTGTGCATATAAAGGAATTGGTTGACCTGGTGCATTATCAATCAATGGTAAAAATGATGACATATGTTTCAAACTCAAACCAGAACATGTAATCACCCTTCAAGAAATCAATACAATGATGCAAAGAAAGTAAAGATCGGTAGGGGCCATTGACACTGAGTCATTAAATCATGGAGAAAAAACATAGCAAACACAAAAAAAAAAAAATCAAACCTTTGATTGATGTATAGGGTAAAGGAGGGAAAGGGTAGGGGTGCATACCTAGGTTACAACACATTCTATCAAGTGTATTACTGAAACATAACAAAAATAAAGTTAGATGCTATGATCAAAACACAAAATTATTCTATCCTTACACAAAAACTAGAATTATATTCACAGATGAATACAAGGAAGCTTACCTTGGTTGGGTCAGTGGACCCTTGTCATACCAATAAGCTAGATTTTAAAATAAAGTTACTGAGGGGAAGATTTGATCACACACATAGATTCCATGAATTACAATTTATATCATTACTTCAGGAACAAGGGTACAATCAACATTCTTCAAGAATCAATTCTACAACATAACAATGCTTAACTATGTCTCAGTCTCTCTATCATCTACAAAGATCTCTCTTTTAAAGAGAAACATCCATTAAAATCAAAGTCTGGAGATAACATCAAATGACTGCACAAATATTACAATTGGTTGATGTATCGTTTTTCAAGGAAACGATTTCATCCTAATGACAAAAGGCACATGAGGATGAAGTGTATCATGGTCTTCAATGAGCAAAGGATGTTCAAGACAAAAAATGCCTTGGACCCATCAAGAGAAAACTCGTTCAAGCACCCAAGCCTACAAATGTGGAATTTGTATCGAACGTGCACAGCTGGAACAAGAAGACTAGTACCGAATGCACAAAGTCAAATATATCGATATCGGAATAACATGGGATTAGGTACCGGACGAACAAAACATCAGCACTGGACGAGTGCAGAGATAGGTATAAGATGAGCATATAAATAGGTACCGGACAAATTGAATATCGGATGAATGCTGAAATAGGTATCGGATGAATAGGAGTTATGCCATAAGGTCTACTTTGATCATTCAAAGTAATTATAGAGCATTAAACATAAATTATTTGATTCCAGTCATTAATAAATCTCATAAATCATGATTAAACATAAGTTACCTCATATATACACAAGAATGGCTAAAAGACATGTCTTTTGAGGAAAATAGGAAAATAGTGCATATGTCTGAGGAAAATTTGGTCAAGATATAGGACAAGATACAGAAATTGGAGGTATCAAAAAGGATACCCAACATTTCCCCCACTCCCAATTCATTTAATGTCCTCATGCAAAAATTGTTGAACCGGTCGTCAAAATTGCAAACCAGGCATTGTCCTCCACCTTGCTTGAACATTAATTGCCTAGTTTTAAGATATCAAAACTTGAAGCCTCATCCTTAAGCTCCCTCTTATTAACTTGTGTGTATTGTATTAGGTGAAAAATATTATTGAGCTTGGCATAGACCTCATCATGCTCATCCTGTAACCTTTGGTTTTTCTCCTTCAACTATGCATTTTCTTTCTTGATGTGTCTGTCCAAAACTTTATACTCCTCCACTTCTTGCTTCAATTATTCATTATGTTTTGTAAGCCTTTCAACTTTCAATACCAACTGATATTTGGTCAAAGAATTGACAGGCTCATGTTTTTCTTCCTCAGTTATCTCCTCCCTGGCTTCAACTTCCCTCCTTAAATCCTTCAGTGTCATTGTCACTAATTCCTTAGTTTCACTAATAATTGTTACATACATATCTTCTTGATCTAGTGAGGTTGGAATGTCAACTAGATACTTTGGAAAAGAAGGAACATGAGTAATTGTCACCTACTTATCCATGCTCTGAGTGGTTCTGCATGTTGGACCTGATGCTCCCTCGAGTTTTCTAACAGGAGTATAAATTTCCTCCTCAACCAATATCCTTTTCTTCTTTGTAGGATCAGATATTGGAATTGGATTTTGTTTTTCCTACTCCTTCCTTGTTTTTCTTCAAGAGGACTCAAATGTAGGGGATGGAACTTGTTCTTCTTGTGTACTCCTTGTATTTCTTCTATAGGATTGCTCCATAGAACTCCCTTCATTGACTCTAAGTTTCTTCTTACCTTTGAATCTCAATTTAGGGGTCTTCTCTAATTCTCCAACCTTCTCCTGAGGTATTTCAATAATCATTTTTGGAACACTATTTGCAATTTCTCCAACCTTCTCCTAAGGTACTTCAAAAATTACTTCTGGAACACTACCTTCAATCTCTCCAGCATCACTACCAGACCTCTATTTCTTCCTCTTTTTCTCATTAATTTTTGTTTTTATTTTAGTGGCTAGGTCTGGGTGAATTTTCTTGGTTTTGTATGATCGTTCCACCATAGGTGCAGGATGCTCTTCTAACACTATTTTCTTTCCTTTGTCCAATTTTCTAACATATTTTGGTGAACTAGGGCCAACAATATCTACTTCATCATTGGGTTTCTTTCCTTTCTTTCTATTGTCTCCCTTCTTTCTTCCCGACAACATAATATATTCCCCTGTCACATTTCCTTCCACAAACTTAGAAACTTCTTGAGAAAAGTTTTTTGTGAGGAGTTTCTTCCAACTGCTGTCTTGTTTTCTCAACTCATGAACAAAAAGAAGTTTCATCAATCGATGGTGATAGAGACTGGTTTCAGGCTTCTTATAGGTATACTTAATCCCTCTCACCATTTTATTCAGACTCATACAAAGAATATGGGGAAAATCTATTTGTGGTCCTCCCTCAAAATGTAACAACAGCCTTAAATGATAAAGGAAAATTACTACATACCTCCATTCATAGTTTAAAAAAAATTTCAAGCATACAAGCATCATCCAATATTACTCCTTTATCTAGCTCCGGGAGATTCCTTTTGTCCAATATGGGTCTAGATGCTCGTGCTTCAAACTTTTCTGACAGAGGCTCCTATCAATGATGATTCCTTTGAAATACTTCTCTCTGGTAGAAAGTAATTCTTTCTATTATGTTATGATGGCTTTAGTGATCATTAATTTTAGTTCCCCAATAGGACACTCTCTCCATCATAACTCTGGGTGAAGGCATGGTACACCCCCTCATGATGTCCTCTAAATTTTTCTAAAAAGGGAACCCATCCGGCCCTTTCAAATTTCTCTCTGTAAGCTTGATACTCCTTTGTCTCTCTATAAATATGGAACACGGATTCATGCCTATCAACCCCCATGACGCCTTGAAAACAGGTCTCAAAATAAGTGTAGGAAATAGAATTTGGGTGAGGATTTGGTACTGGAAGAAAAATTACAAGAATAGGGTGACAGAGACAGAGTAACAAGATGAATTGATATTAGGAATGAATAGAATGGTGATGTATAGTATGAAGTGGGTAAATAAAGCTCATATGGATGACGAAGCCATCTAGAAGAGCATTTATAATGAAAATGAGAAGACAACGGTCAAATATTTTCAATGATGGTGAGGTCAGGAAAAGGTCAGAAATTATGTTGAGGGATCGTATCCATGGGGAAGGTGACGATCATACCCAGAAGAAAAGTTACATCCCATTCTCACCAGTTTTTGTAATGATTACAGAGAATGTGGGTGATGTGATTGAAATTCACCATTGGGCAGTAGTCTATGTCATAGGTTTGAAACAATGTAAGGTTATAGAAGGTGGCATAATCATAATTTCGACATCACATGAACGAAATGTTTTGAAAAGATGTTTTCAAACTAGACGATCACTACTCAAGGGATGATTTCTATTTTCTAGTCATATCAACGATCACTCCATTGTAAATAGTTTTAAAAACAGAGGAAAACATGAAGACTTTAGAAGATAATGATAGGGAGGTTTAATAGCTTAAGGTAACTAAGGGATATGAGAATAACCATATGTTTAGCAAAACATTGATTTGATTCTTAATAAAAGGAATAAACAATGAGCTCATATCTCCATTACCTAAAGTGTACTTTGTCAAATAAGGCCAATATCAAGTATAGAACAGTGTCACCAGAATTCCACCATCAGTAACGGATCATAACCATAGTACCAGACCAACACAAATAATTTGTTTATTACTGGACCAACATAGAGAATCATTTTAGTACCAGACCAACACAGAGAAGTTTTTTAGACTAGACCAACACAGAGACTATTTTTTTCTTTAGTACTGGATGAAGCTTTGACAAGGTACCTAGAATCTTGTAGGATTATCTTTGTGTTGAAAAATGTTCTGAGGGTCAATGTGTAGTAGATGTTGGAACTTACTAATGATGTATGTGAATTTTTTCTGCTAAAGGATCATGCTGCAAAAACTACAAACAACACACTGGTACAAGAATGTTGAAATTGCAATGGAAGTGTCATAAAATGAGGCAAAAGAATCAAATGATTGGGCTCCAAGCTCTATAACAACAAGGAAATTGTAGATGGTGAACCTCATGTATAGATGCAGAAACCTCCTCTTTCTAGAACCAGACTAACCACTGCTTCTGTTGCCACTTCCATTTTATTGGAAAGAAAATCCTAAATACTATTGTCCTGTGGATTTTTTTCAAGCCCGGGTCTGTTAATGCTCGCTAGTGTTTTCAATTTTTAGGAGTCTGAAAAACTTAAAGAAAACTCCATCTACTATTCTGTGGATTTTTCTCGAGCCCGAATCAGTTAATTCTCACCGATGTTTTCAACTTTAAGGAGTGTGAAAAAATTAAAGAAAACTCCATTAGGCTCCTTTTCCATGAGTAATCTACCAGGGTTGGATAAAGGAATAAATGTACACCTGGAATATGTCCTCCTTATTGCTTATCTACGTGAGAACACAATTATATTTTTCTCTTGTTAGTAACACCAAAATCATTATCTAAAAACACACCTGTGTACATATATGTAAAAAGTTGACTTAAATCACACAACAAAACTTACAGTGGTGGATCAACATGAGGAGAACTCCTCTTGCTTACCAATTACATTTCAGAATTTTGAAGAACCTATTTGATAAAATCCTCTTTAGACAGAGGCCTATGATAAAATTCCAATCGATGCCCATTTATGACAAAGGAGGTATGATCTTCATCAATGGTCTTTATCTTCACTGAACCATTTTCGTAAAATGTGTCTACTTCATAGGGTCCCAACCATAGAGTGGACAATTTAACCTTGAAATTCTTCAACCTATTGTCATATAGTAGGGCCCAATCACCTGGCTGGAAACATTTCTTCTTGATGTATGTATCATGCCATTTAGTCCTTTGTTATTCAATGAGTGTAGTCCTCTGAAGAGCATCCTGTTTGATTTCATCAAGCTCATTCAACTGCAATATCCTTTGTTTTTTAGCTTCATCTAAATCCATCCCAATTTCATAACAGTCTTGAAGGTTTTTACTTGAAATTCTATGGGAAGCAATACCTACCTTCCATACACCAATTCATAAGGTGTATGGTCTGTTGTGTTTCTCCAAGTTATTTTTTAGACCCATAAGGCCTCAGGAAACTGATCAAACCATTATTTATGGTGTAACATAACTGTCTTGGTGAGAATAGCCTCTATCACCTTGTTAGTTTATTTCACTTGTTTGTTTGCTTGGGGGTGATAAGGTGAAGATTTTATATGTTTGATATGATATTATTCAGTAATGGCTTTGACCAAATTGGGGGTAAATTGGGTTCCTTGATCTATCACTATTTCTCAAGGCACACCAAAATGATTAAATATATCTTCAAATAGAAAATCAACAATAGACTGTTCATTTGCAGAGTACAAATCTTTAGCCTCTACCCATTTAGTCACATAATATGTACAGACTAGTATGTACCTTCTTCTTCGAGACATGGGGTTCATAGGTCCTACAAAGTCCAAATCCCATTTCTCAAAAGGTTCAATTACTACCTAAGCTTGGAGAGGAATCTCATCACTTGCAGTTGGTTTCCCCATCCTCTGACAATCGTCACAACTGGCCACATACTTCTTTTCATCCTTAAAAATAGTTGGCCCATAGTAGCCTAACTATATTATTTTGTATGTTGTCCTCTTATCAGAAAAATGGCCTCCACATGGGCCATCATGGTAGGCTTTGAAGATGTCATACTTCTCATCCTCTCATATACATCTTATAATCACCAAATAAAGCCCTGTACAGTATAGATATTCATCATGCTGCATATAATTTTCACTCAACTGAATATACCTCTGTTTTTCTCAAGGGGACAGATTCTGAGGTAATTTTCCTATTACAAGATAGTTAGCCACATCTGCATACCAAGGAAAGTAAGTAGAAATAGCAAACAATTTTTCATCTAGAAAATTTTCATCCACTGGTGCATTATCACCTGTATGAATAAGTCTAGATAGGAAATCATCAACGAGATTGTTCTCTTCCAAATATATCAATGATAGTAATATTGAATTATTGCAATAGTAACAACCATCCAGTAACTCTAGCATGTGTCATAGGTTTATTCATTAAACACCTAATGGTTGAGTGGTTTGTTTGTACAAAAACCTTATAACCTGGTATGTAGTGTCTATATTTATTAATGGCATGGACTAATGATAAGAATTATTTTTCAGTGACAGTATAATTAATTTAGTAGGGGAGATATTTTTTCTGAAAAAGTAGATAGCATAATGAAGTTGGTTTTCTCTTTGTCCTAGAAAAGCTCCCAAATATGTATTTGAAGCATCAGTGCAGATATGAAAGGGAAGAGACCAGTTTGGTCCTCTTAAAACAGGGGTACTTGAAATCTTTTTCTTTAAAATTTAAAAAGAAATATGACATTGTTCATCCCAATGGAATTCATCCTCTTTTGCTAACAATTTTAACAGTGGGACAGCTAATTTTGTAAACTTTTGAACGAATCTCCTATAATATCCAGCATTCCGTAAGAATCTTCTAACTTCTTTCTGTGAACTAGGGATTCTAATTTGAGAAATAATGTCAAATTTGGCAGGATCTAACCTTATTTCGGTACCAGAAATATGATGGCCCAAGAAAATCCCTTCAGTGAGCATCATTCTGTATTTTTCATGGTTAAGGGAAAGGTTAGTCTCTCTACAGTTGATCAATACTTTCTCCAAATTGTCCAATGCTTGTTGGAAATCATCCCCATATAATTTGAAGTCATCCATATATAATTCTACACAGTCATGGGTTAAATTTAAAAAAATGGCTAGGACAACCCTCTGAAAGGTGGCAGGGGAATTACATAAACCAAAGGGAAGAACCCTGCAAGCAAGTACCCCATGGGAAAATAAATATGGTTTTCTCCTGATCTTCAGGGGAAATTTGGATCTGGTTGTACCCACTAAACCCATCTAAGAAATAAATTTACCTCTTCCAATACAAGGTGTCCAAGACCTCGTCTATGAAAGGAAAAGGAAAATAATCTCTATAGGTAGCCTTGTTCAACTCTCTAAATTCCACACAAATCCTCCATTTTCCATTATTCTTAGGGACAATAACTAATGGGGATACCCACTTGCTGTCTAAAATAGGGTAAATAAAATTGACATGTAGGATTTTTTGGAGCTCTTCTTTCACTATATCTTTTAAGGTTGGATTAATTCTTTTTTGGGGTTGCCTAATAGGTCTAATTTGATCATTCGTATAAATGTTAAGAACCAAATACCAATATAGCATAGAAAAACCTCAGAATAAGTACTCAGCACCTTGAAAAAGAGAGAATTTTAGTTAACAAGCATCTTCGAGGGGGAAACCTCCTTATACCCCACATAGATGTCCAAATACAAAATGATTCCAAATGAAAATGTCTCCTTGGTATATATAGGAGACTAGTAGGTACAATTACAACTAATGGACTCAAGCCGACATAAATAAAATAATATTACTAATGTAATATGCCCCAATTAAGGGGTAATGCACCAATATTTAGGGCTTAACATGTCCCTCCCCTTGAGACAAGTGTTGTCCGCAATGCTTGAGTAACTCTAGATTTTTATGTTCAAAAGACTCATCTTCCCAAGTGGAATCTTCAGTCGGTAGTTTCCTCCATTTAATAAGATGCTCTAAAATGGATCTATTCCTCAGCTAGTGAATTCTTGTGTCAGTGATGACTACAAGCTCCAATATCATTTTTCCTTCCTCGTAAAGTTCTAGAAATATAGTTTGAACTGGGATCTTGTCACCTATAACCTTCTTTAATCATGAAACATGGAAAACTAGGTGTACTCGTGAAGATGCAGGCAACTCCAATTTGTATGCCATAGTACCAATCTTTTGCAACACCTTATAAGGGACATAGTACTTTGGTTATAATTTATTATCCTTCTTGTCTTTCTTGAGGGACATATGTTTGTATGGTTGTAGTCTTAAAAACACCCAATCCCATACTTCAAAACTTCTTTCACTACGATGTTGATCTACTTGTTGTTTCATGTGATTATGTGCCATCGTTAGGTTGTCCTTTAAGATTTGGACAACTNTTTGTACGGTTGTAATCTTAAAAACACCCAATCCCCTACTTCAAAACTTCTTTCACTACGATGTTTATTTGCTTGTTGTTTAATGCGATTTTGTGCCATGGTCAGGTTGTCCTTTAAGATTTGGAGAACTTGTTGTCGATGCTCGATGTGATCTTCCACTGCTTGAAACTTAGATTTTCTTTTAGACAAGAAGTGATGGAAGGAGGGTGGTATCCATAGAGTGCCATAAATGGTGTCATTTTTGTTGCAGTATGAAATGAAGTGTTATACCACCATTCTACCAAGGGTAACCATTTGAACCATTGTGTTTGTTTATCAGAGAAAAATCAATGAAGGCATCCTTCCAGACATTTGTTCACTATCTTGGTTTGTCCATCAGATTGAAGATGATAGGATGAGATATGAGCCAATTGAGTACCCAAACAAGAAAATAATAATGTCCAAAAATGTCCAATGAAGATGGGATC
>JASDQU010682635.1:55310-65452 GCA_032191745.1 Picea mariana | reverse complement strand
AACATAATAAATAGTGTAGAACTAAATGTTATTATTAAGTCAAAATTATCTTAATACATAACAATAACATTCTTTTATAGGTAAATCCAAAATGGGGAAGTTATCTTTTGTTTTGTCATCTCCTTTATAAATATAAAAACTAACTATTACTTAAATGAACTATTATGGTGTGGCAAAACTATCCTCCAATGTCTCCCTTTCTTGGAATTTGTATCATTTCCTTTCTAGTTGAAGATGCAAGTGTCGTCATGTGCAAAAAAATATGGGGAAACAAGCAACAAATTCATCTTGCAGAAATCATTTAGCTTGGGTAGGTAATTGACCCTTGTTTCCCACAAGGTATGTAGTGATAATGCCACAACGACTTGAATGATGACACACCTCCAACAAGGTACCATTCTCTAGTGGGGGATGGAAATTGGGAATGTTGTCCATTGGATGAGGGATAAGAATCCCTTCATCTAGTTGGGAGGGCTCATACAACTTGAGATGGGAGAGATTAAGTACATGATGAATACCTAATTGTAGTGGAATCTCTAGTTTGAAGTCATTGTCAACAATCTATTGCAAAATCTAATATGTGCCATAATAGAGTGGATGAATCTTATGATGTTTATCCCCCTAAAAATGTTGTTTCTAAAGATATATATGTACCTTACTACCAATCTGGAAGGATGTAAGGATATAATGGAAATGATGGATCATCTTGATGTCTACTTAGTTACCTTGAAGGGAACTACATAGATGGAGATGAATATGGGCCATATATTTCACAACTGTAGCATCCTACTTCTAGGAAATGAGTTTTTGTTGTGAATTAGGAGTTGGTAAGGAGGTTGGGAGATCAAAAGGGGTGGTTTCATTAAACCTAACATATTTCAAAAGGAGAATAGCCTACGACAAAGTGCATTACCTTGTTATAACAATTTTTCTCTATGTGTAATGCCTTATACATTGCATGTTCTTGGAGTAAGTTACTTGGAGATATTGGATGAAGGTGAAATTGATCACCTTGGTTTGTCCATCGATATGGGGGTGGAAAGTAGTAGAGAATTGTATAATGTACTCTAACATTTTCCAAAGTGCCTTACAAAATTGACTAATAAAATGAGCATCCCTATCATAAGTGATACTATGAGGAAGGCCAAAACTTGTTCAAACATGGTGGGAAAGAAATGTTCTTGTCTATTGTGTAATAATATGCTTGTTATGAGGCATGAATAAGGCCATCTTTGACCAAAAAAGCATATTATGACAAGAACACAATCAGGTTTTTGGAGGTTCAACTAAAATCCTAAAATAAAATCTATAGAAACACCATCCCAATGCCATGCAGGAAGTGAAAGTGACTAGTAAAATCCAAGCTTGTGATTTACAAACTTACTCTAGTTGCACAAGGTGCAATGCCTCACAAAGTCACTAACCTATTGGAACATATAAGGTCATTAGAAATGTTTCTACATATGCAAGCGATTCTTTTGGGCATTTAAGTGTCCCCTATAGAGTAAAGAATGTTCTTACATGAACATCAACAAACAAGCCTCAATAGTAGGTACACAAATCTATGGCAATTGGTACAACCATTTCTCTCAGAGTGTGTGATCCATAAATCACATTTAGTTCACTATAATAGGGTGTTGTAGGGAATATGCAATAAGAAGAAAAAATATATTTGTAGCATAGTGTTGTTTCTTATGATCAAATGTGGTCACTCTCACCTCCAAAATTTGCAATACTAAGATAGGTGGGTGACTCAACAAAAATGTTGCTTGATTGTGATACCCCACTAAATGAATCTATTAGATATAGGAAACTCATTTTAGATGATGATATTCTTGAATCCATATTTGAGTTCATAAAGATGAATAGATAGTAATTTGTGTGGAACATGATTTCTTTATCTAGCAAGTAATGACACCTGTGTTTTAAAATCTCAACCAATGCATATAACTCCTTGTTATATATTGTTGTACTTTAGTTTGTATTTTGATAAAGCTTCTGAATGATATGTTAAAGGATGATATGAAAAAGCTTCTGAATGATATGTTAAGAAATCAGGTGTGAAACAGACAGTGTCACGACAAAAGAAACGATACAGGGAATGCCGCAACAAAAGAGAAATCAAGCAAAATCTAATGGATTATATAAGAGAATAGTTACGGTTTCAAAACAGCCGGATGGTTGTCTAACGAATTTGGACGGCCAGAACAGTGTAACAAGTCACAAAGAGATCGATAGGGAAAACGCCTTACGGCGTAATAACCTGTCATTCTCCTGTGATCTCTCAATTAACACAACTAAGGTTGTAGTTCACGGGCAATTTGACTTAAAAATTCCACTACCCATCAACTTTCTTCGATAAAATTAAAATTAAAATTGTCAAAATGGCCACTAAAATTGTCAAAGCCGAGGCATTTCAGTTTTGAAATTCCTACCCGGTAACTCAGTTATTGAAATCTTGTAAGTTATGGCACTCATTCTTGTCGAATGGGCGAGGATAAAATTAACGTGTCATTTTCTGTGGTCTGTCAACTAACAGCTCTCTGCACGTCATGCAGTCTGTGAAGGAAACTTTTTAAGCTCTGGCCATCTGCTTCGATCCTCTTTCACACCTATCGCAATGTTCAATCAAACGATATGGACGAAAGGCGGAGATAATAGTTAAATAGGACGAAAAAATTCACATTCTTCGTAAATGCTTATTTATTGTCTTTTTTTTTTCTGCTTGAGTCGTGAAATCTACTATTAATGATTTTTTAATTAGAAATCTTAATCTTATGATTAACAATTGAAAATGTTGACATATTAGTAATCTTTTTAAATCAATAAATAAGATTTAATATTTATATTTTCTTATATTAGTAATCTTTTTAAATCAATAAATAAGATTTAATATTTATATTTTCTTTACATTTATAAATGCTTATGTTTATTTATTTATTTTTCACATTTATCTAATATAATTAATAATTTACTACTTGACCACAAATTGCCACATTTACCTAATTAACCCAGGATTAATATGTACCAGGTAAACAACAAATGTCATATTACTGCAAATGTTTCAATTTTTTAATATAAAGGGCCTGAGTTTTTTTTTGAATACCAAGCGTCTCTGTTTCAATTTTTTAATATAAAGGGCCTGAGTTTTTTTTTGAATACCAAGCGTCTCTGTTTCAATTAACACAACCCTGAGGCACTCACACATTAGCTCAGTCCTCCTTAAGCCTTTCCGCGTTCACCAGTATACATTCCAAAATTGTCCTATTATTAAAAAATAAAATTCTAAAATTTTTAATGTGTGTTATTTAATTGTTTTACTAAATGGTTATATAAAATTATTATTTTTTGTTATTTAAAATCTATTTTTGAATGTAGAAATAGATGAGATATGTTTTTTTGTGTGTCTGGAGGAATCAGCAACTAGTTGGGCACGATGCCCCTTACGGGGGCACATAAGGTAAGTCGGGGGAATTGAACTCAAAACCTCATTGAACTTCATTTTCACGGCACTTGCCAATTGAGCTGCCCCCCAGAGGCAATAGATGAGATATGTTGAAAAACTCATAAATATTTATTATATAAAAATAATCACTTATATTTATAAATTTAATAATTTTTTACAAAATTTCAAACAAATATTTCAAAAAAATGATAAAAAATAATTTAATAATATTTTAATATGACAAAAATATATTTTTATTTTTTAATATATAATATAATATTATTGTAACAATTAGTAAATATAAAAAATTAAATAATACTAAAACACTTTCACATTAAGACTGCAATACATTTACCATTGCTAAAATATAAAGTTTTTCAATACTTATGCTTTGGTTTTGCTTATTTTGATTTGGTTTTTCTTATAATAAAATAAATGACTAGAAGTGAGGACATATCCTTCGAAGTGGCCAGATTCATATTGGCCAAATAAGTGTGTCTTATTAATGAATCTGACTGGCCACTTTAAATTCATATAAAAATTCGTCCTTAATATCAACTAACTTTTAACAATGAGGGGTTAATAACTATATTGATAATCACTTACATGATAAACAGTGTTGTTTACAAAATGATATTTATTAATATATTAAGTATTAAAATATAAACCATATTGAATGTATAATTAATAAAATAAGTACATTTATTGCATCTTAAAGTTAGATTATATGTTTGTTTAAGAGACATAATATTTAATTTCTTCTTAAAATACTTTCATCTCCAAGCATAAAGTAAGAGTAAGTAGAAATCTAATTGATATATCAAAGCATAAAGTAAGAGTAAGTAGTAGAAATTTAGTTGGTATATGAAGTTATAATTTTGTAGCCATACAAATAGGAAATAAGGAAATAATTGGTATCTGAAATCATATATTTTTGTAGCCATATAAATTGGAAATAATTGGTACATGAATTTATAACTTTGTAATTGGAAATAATTGGTACTTAAATTCATAACTTTGTAGCCAAACAAGTAGGAAATATTCATATGCTACACAACATTAACTTGGTATCATTGCTTTCACTCCCCTTCCAATGTTTTTGCCTTAAAACTAGTGATAAATTATGACTTCCCAATGAAATCCTTGGAAGAATTGAGTATGATGTTGTCATCCTATTGATCTTCCTGATATCTTTCCATTATACCTAGTGTCATCCTGATAATCTCGCATAGGGAGGCTTCATTTGGACAACATTTTCTATAATTATTACTTGTGTTTAATCAAGTTTAATGATGGCATTCATTTCTACATCTTCTTGACAAGGAAAATCATCAAATGTATATATGATAATAGATGATCGCATTCTCTTCTACATCTTCTTGACAAGGAAAATCATCAAATGTATACATGATAATAGATTAGTCAATGAAATGAGAGATGCTTGAGAGAGACATTGTGAAATGTTTCAAACCTTTTATTAACCCTATTCACAAACATATTTTGAAATGGAAAGATGCTTGAAAGAGACATTGGGAAATGTTTCAAACCTCTTGTTAACCCTATTCACAAACATATTTATCATAAAGAGGAAGTTTCAATCTCCACAACTACATCTTCTTTACCTTCCAAACATTTTCTTTTTCTCTTTTGGTATCAATGGTAGTCGCAATTGTTGGTGTTATAGCTATCATATCATGTGAAAAGTATCGTTTAACAATTGTAGAAAATACATTTCTTTTTTATACCCATTTATATTTGATGATGAGACATATCAATTGAGAGCTCATCTTCTTCTTTTTTCATTGAATTTTTGTTGCAATAATTTCTACTATTTTCTCTTCAAACAATCATGAATTTTTCATTATAACACAAATCAAGTATCTATTATGTTTTTCCAAAACTAAGAAGATGCATTTTTAAGTGCAAAAGTTAAATATGAGAAGTTATTCATATCATAAAAAAATTGAAAATATAGTTACTTATCATAATATAAATATGTTAAAAATAACATATTTTAGAAATATCTTGACAATTTTTTAATTGAAACTACATTTTCTAGAATATTTTAAAATTACTATTTTATTTTAAAGATACTACTAAAAGAAATTACAAAATTCTTTTAGTTTCATGGAATTGATTTTTTTGGTTCCTCACCTCTCTTTCTTTTTAAACACAACAAATTAGAAATCTAATGAAGGTTTGACACAGACTTAAAACAATTCAATACTCCATATGGAATGACTCCAATGATAAACAATAAAAAAATGAAATAACAATAATGAAATAACAAGGTTTGAAGGAACCTACACACCCAGGGTTTGAAGGAACCTACGCACCCAAGGTTGAAATGTTAGGTTATAGTTCCTAAAATGTGGAGGAAGACATCTCAATGTAATTGGTATTCAAATGAGTAATGATATTTGATTGTATTGATAATAAAATGAAAGATCACATGTGGGTCATACTTTTAATATGAGTCTCAACTAAAAACTCTTAGTAGTGAGGTAATAATGCATCTAATTAACAACTCTCAACTATGTTAGTGATAAATCATTAGTAATTCATACTTTAGATTTATGGCCTAATAAACTAAATAACTCATCTTCAAAATATATAATTTATAGTTACACAATATTTTTTAATATCTAAATTATCAAAATTAAGTAACTTTGTGTAAGACTAAAATTATGATTTATACATTTTAACATAATATAAAGAAAGATTTATTTAAATATAACACATTATAATTTATTTTATTGATTTGGGAAGGGGAAAATAATGGATCTAAATTATTTTGGTAGTGAGTGAGTATGTTACCTCTTTTGATTAACTATCAAACCAAGATTTTATTAACAATTTATATAATTATATGAAAGAAAAATAAATTTTCCCATTTAATATCATTCTAAGATGATAATAAAAACATCATTTGAACAAATTAAACTATTTAAGTTATTGGTGCAAAATCATGAACAACAATGAAACAAAATAATTCATGAAACTATACAAAACAAATTAAATTGAAACATCATTTTCCCTTGGATGCTTTGGTACAAATATATAAAGAAAAATGAGAACATGCTCTACTACTTTATGTTGCTTCATATGGTACATTATATATGTATAAGGTTAATGTAGTTACAAGAGTGTTGATTTAACTATCAAAGGTGTTAAATCCTTTTAGATACCATTGTCGATGATGGTATGTAGATTAGCCCTAGATTTACCATACCTGAATATGAAAATAATATCTCCTTTTTATTGTATTTTTTACCTTTACAAATCATGATTTTGCAAAATCCATATATTCATATTAGTATCATTGAGGGATTTGGTTCACATAGAATCTCAAGGAAACTTAAAGAGTTTTAGACTTGTGATTCTCTGTGCATAGCTCTTTAGTAGGAACTTTTGTTACAACAAAGGTCACACTTGCTAGATAATCATATTAGTCATACCAATGATACATGTGGTAATCCCACCATTTCACAATATTGGTATTTTCATCTAATATGGTTGTGATGTCCCGTTCCCAAGAGTAGGTCAGTGGGGAGTGACTTAGTATTCTATGTGTTCTCGTAGACTATAGTCAAGCACAAACATGGAACAAGATGGAGAAATAAGGGTGGTTTGGTGGCTAAATGATGAATTAAACCAAAAACTTAGGAAAAGTCACTTACGCGTAAGTCAACAAAGAATTAGAATGAAAAGGTGCTAAAGGGGGACTTAATTAATTAATTATTCACCTAAGGAGTAAAAGCGCCTAGCTTAAGTGAGGTCAATGGTGAATTAGATCACGAAATGTATAAAGGGAGGAATTTGACCTAATTCCTCATTATGCATTGTTATGATTTGATGTTGAGAGTTCCCAGAGGAGGAAGAGAGTCGAATTTACTATTTTGTGGATTTAAGGAGGAAACCACCACCATTGATCGGTTTCAGTGTTGAGAGACACACCCTATCCCATTAGAGATACCATCCAGGTATTTCACCATGCTATTCAGGAGTATCCAGTGCAGAGTGCGCATCTCATCCAGTGAGGGCACAAGTAAGATTGAGGGTTTGTGGAGCTGCATGAGGTCTGAGCTCAAATTGCAGTTTCCTTCCAACCCAGTTGAGATCCAAAAAAGGAACTGAGATTGAGCCAATTTCCATTAGATTCTGACAGTGGAATATTGCAGGGTGCATCATCCAGCCATTTAGGGCGCAACTCTTCTAGCAGGACATTTGAGGTTGCAGACAGAGCATCAAGGCAGAACTGGGGAAACCCTTTTGACCCAGTTCCACATTTGACGAGATGACTGTTTTTAGTCCTATAGCAGCAGATTTCATTGGTGGAATCATTTGTGGTGCATCCAATGTCCCAGGAGGTGTGCAAACCCCAGGGGTCCGGATCCAGTGCCTCAGAGACCAGATCTGACATCCAGCACTCATCCATTTCAGTATAGACATTAGGGCACTTCTATTGGAGCAGTTTCCAACTCATTCTGATGGTCTATCCTTCCAGACAATTTTTCCAGTTGGTAGCAGTTACCGTACCTCTCCAAAATTGCATATTTTTGTCGATTTATCTGTGCATGCATAAGATCTTCTTTTATCTTCTGATCACATGTATTTTTATTCTATTTTCTTGAATTCTAGTGATGATCCATGAGATCTAGCTGACGATTATACTCTATATTTCCAGTATGTTATTATATTTCCATGCTTGAGTCGCATAATACATGTTATTGGGCAGTTTATGTTCTTTACTTCCGAATGCATCATTTATATACTGTTTAAACCATAAATACGCAACAGGACATGCAATAACCAACATGCACATGCAGTAACCATAAATATCTCAAACACACAACTGAAACACATATAGAAACCCCCAGTGTATCAGATCTATTAGACAAAACATTGGAATAGTAGAAATTATCTTGATCAGCGGGATCAAGGATATTTCAATGGTCTCCTTTGGTTGTGTGTTCTATTCCTAGGTATATTTTTGTAAGACACCATATCCTTTGATGTCCATAAGTCACGTTTCCATGGGAATGGTCTTTGTTTTTCTAGTGTTGTAACTTTTCTTGAAACTTCAAAGCACATTGAATGCACACATAAGTATATTTACATCAAATAATTCAATCTCTTATTCAATATAGGGACTAAGAACCCTTACATACTTCAAAATTGTATTATTTGAATCTGCAATGTGCATATTTTCCATGACTTGGAAGAATTCTTCATTCTATCTTTAGATAGTATGGTGTCTCCAATAGTGTAGTTTCTTCCATTGTTTGTATAGCTTCTCCTTCTACTTGGGATGATATAAAAACTCCTTGACTGCTACACCATGGTATTTCAATGTGCCAATAGGGATTTTCTTGTACGATGTCATGCATCATTTGTTGAGGTTCTCTAAAAAATAATACACTACGTTGGATGCCTTCAATGTAGCAATGATGATTTTATTAATTATGGTGATATCATTCATAGTGAAGTAGGGCTAGAGATACCAAATCTAGTGGCATATGACATCTACATAGAGCTTCTCATTAAGGATGTTGGGGATGTTGAAAAGTTTATCCAAACATTGAAGGGTGAAACTCCACCAAATGGAAGTTTAGAACCACTATTGGAGATGCCATCTACACTTGTGATCTTTAAATTATTCATAATCTTGTCTATCATATCTTGTTTATTTCAATTAAGGGAATCTTGATGATGATGATTCATTAACAAAAATTATTGGTGTCTTCTAAAGTTGTCTTGGTAGCCTTTCACAATCTTGTTGGTAGAGAATAACAAATCTAGAATGGCATTGGTATTTAGAAAAAGTGTTAATATAATGGACATTGAGAGAAAATGATCAAGACAATTGCAATTCTATGATGGAAATAAGAGGGAAGTTTAAACATATTGGACTGTTTAAGTTATAAACATGAAGGAATGAACATTAATGAAGAAAAATAATGAATGAATCAACACAAATAAAATTAGACTAAACCAATACTTGTATCATCACATGAAATATTTGTGCATCAATCCAACTACAAGGCTTGTAGTGTATGGCGTTGATACCAATGAACCAATTCTAGAATAAAATCAAAGGAAATTTAAACATGTTGGACTATTTAAGTTATGGGATCGAAAGAATGAACATTAATGAAGAAAAATAATAAATGAACCAATAGAAAAAAAATTAGATCAAAACAATATTTGTATGATTGCAAGAGGAGAAGATGTTATGCAACCCCATGCTATCTTCCTTATTGTACATTATGTATACATAGAAAGTAAATGAAGTTAGTATAGAATCCATTCAGTTTACAAAAATAGTTTGGTTCTTTAACTATTGGTTGTTTTCCATATCATATAGTGTCATGTGTTGCTGATATGCTAGTGTAATGTTTGTGTTGATGTTGGAATTCTTGGTGCATGCATGGATATTTGAAGTTTGCATATGTATACCACTAAAGTCGACATGTGCAAGCCATTGAGATGGATGTGACTAAGTTTTTATTTATAATGATCAACTTGCCAAAACCATAACTTTCCAATAGTAAATCATAATCAAAACATCAAATATGCATTGTAAACCATGAAGTAAGCTCTATGGTGTGAACATACATAAGACTTTGTTTAACCAATTTTGGAACACAAAAGTCACTCAAAAAATTCAAAACATCACAAATTCCAATTTTTACCT
>JASDQU010682635.1:25426-44814 GCA_032191745.1 Picea mariana | reverse complement strand
AGTCTTTCACTCTGTATTTTTACAGTCTCTGTACATTTCTTTCATTAATAGAAATCGTGTATTACTATATCTCTGTGTTTATGGTTGCATCTCTGATATATTTTTGTTATATTACTGAATATCTGCAATATCTCTGTGCATTTCTTTATTATATCTCCGCTCTCATTTCGTGCCGAAAATAATCCGGATCAAAACCACCACCATTGATCAGTTTTGGTGTTGAGAGACACACCCTAGCCCTTTAGAGATACCATCCAGGTATTTCACCGTGCTATTCAGGAGTATCCAGTGTAGAGTGCACATCTCAACTAGTGAGGGCACAAGTAAGATTGAGGGTTTGTGGAGATGCACGAGGTCTGAGCTCAGATTGCAGTTTCCTTCCGACCCAGTTGAGATCCAAAAAAGGCACTGAGATTGAGCCAGTTTCCATTAGATTCTAATGGTGGAATATTGCAGGGCACATCATCCAGCCATTTAGGGTGCATCTCTTCCGACAGGACATTTGAGGTTGCAGACAGAGCATCAAGGCAGATCTGGGGAAACCCTTTCGACCCAGTTCCACATTTGACGAGATGACTGTTTTTAGTCCTATAGTAGCAGATTCCGTTGGTGGAATCATTTGCGGTGCATCCAGTGTCCCAGGAGGTGCGCAAACCCCCAGGGGTCCGAATCTAGTGCCTCAAAGACCAGATCTAACATCCAACACTCATCCATTTCATTCTAGACGTTAGGGAACTTCTATTAGAGTAGTTTCCAGCTCATTCTGATGGTTTATCCTTCCAGACAATTTTTCCAGTTGGTAGCGGTTACCGTACCTCTCCAGAATTGCATATTTTTGTTGATTTATCTGTGCATGCATAAGATATTCTTTCATCTTCTGATCCCATGTATTTTTATTCTATTTTCTTGAATTCCACTGATGATCCATGAGATCTAGCTGACGATTATACTCTATATTTCCAATATGTTATTGTATTTCCATGCTTGAGTCGCATAATACATGTTATTGGGAAGTTGATGTTCTTTACTTATGAATGCATCATTTATATACTGTTTAAACCATAAATACGCAACATGACATGCAATAACCAGCATGCACATGCAATAACCATAAATATCTCAAACAGACAACTGAAACACATCTAGAAACCCCCAGTGTATCAGATCTACGAGACAAAACATTGAAATAGTAGAAATTATCTTGATCAGTGGGATCAAGGATATTTCAATGGTCTCCTTTGGTTGTGTGTTCTTATTCCGAGGTATATTTTTGTAAGACACCATATCCTTTGATGTCCAGAAGTCATGTTTGCATGGGAATGGTCTTTTTTTTTCTAGTGTTGTAACTTTTCTTGAAACTTCAAAGCAAATTGAATGCACACATAAGTATATTGACATCAAATAATTCAATCTCTTATTGAATATAGGGACTAAGAACCCTTACATACTTCAAAATTGTATTCTTTGAATCTGCAATGTGCATATTTTCCATGACTTGGAAGAATTCTTCATTCTATCTTTAGATAGTATGGTGTCTCCATTGGTGTAGTTTCTTCCATTGTTTGTATAGTTTCTCCTTCTACTTGGGAAGATATAAAAACTCCTTGACTGCTGCACAATGGTATTTCAATGTGCCAACAGGGAGTTTCTTGTACTATGTCATGCATCATTTGTTGAGGTTCTCTAAAAACTAATACACTACGTTGGATGCCTTCAATGTAGCAATGATGATTTTATTAATTATGGTGATATCATTCATAGTGATGTAGGGCTAGAGATACCAAATCTAGTGGCATATGACATCTACATAGAGCTTCCCATTAAGGATGTTGGGGATGTTGAAAGGTTTATCCAAACATTGAAGGGTGAAACTCCACGAAATGGAAGTTTAGAACCACTATTGGAGATGCCATCTACACTTGTGATCTTTAAAATACTCATAATCTTGTCTATCATATCTTGTTTATTTCAATTAAGGGAATCTTGATGATCATGATTCATTAACAAAAATTATTGGTGTCTTCTAAAGTTGTCTTGGTAGCCTTTCACAATCTTGTTGGTAGAGAATAACAAATCTAGAATGGCATTGGTATCTAGAAAAAGTGTTAATATAATGGACATTGAGAGAAAATGATCAAGACAATTGCAATTCTATGATGGAAATAAGAGGGAAGTTTAAACATATTGGACTATTTAAGTTATAAACATGAAGGAATGAACATTAATGAAGAAAAATAATGAATGAATCAACACAAATAAAATTAGACTAAACCAATACTTGTATCATCACATGAAATATTTGTGCATCAATCCAACTACAAGGCTTGTAGTGTATGGCGTTGATACCAATGAACCAATTCTAGAATGAAATCAAAGGAAATTTAAACATGTTGGACTATTTAAGTTATGGGATCGAAAGAATGAACATTAATGAAGAAAAATAATAAATGAACCAATAGAAAACAAATTAGATCAAAATAATATTTGTATGATTGCAAGAGGAGAAGATGTTATGCTACCCCATGCTATCTTTCTTATCGTACATTATGTATACATAGAAAGTAAATGAAGTTAGTATAGAATCCATGCAGTTTACAAAAATAGTTTGGTTCCTTAACTATTGGTTGTTTTCCATATCATATAGTGTCATGTGTTGCTGATATGATAGTGTAAGGTTTGTGGTGATGTTGGAATTCTTGGTGCATGCATGGATATTTGAAGTTTGCATATATATACCACTAAGGTCGACATGTGCAAGCCATTGAGATGGATGTGACTAATTTTTTATTTATAATGATCAACTTGCCAAAACCATAACTTTCCAATAGTACATCATAATCAAAACATCAAATATGCATTGTAAACCATGAAGTAAGCTCTATGGTGTGAACATACATAAGACTTTGTTTAACCAATTTTGGAACACAAAAGTCACTCAAAAAATTCAAAACATCACAAATTCCAATTTTTACCTRACACAAAATTCAAGCTCTATCATTGTGAGTGAYTATCTAAATCACTTTCATSAATGAAAAAGGAACACCAAATTCAAGAACTATTATTGTGAGTGATTATATAAATCACTTTCATAAATGACAAGGACTAGAAGYAAGTGAATTRCAATATTTGAAGVAAATCCCCATAAAATTATCTTCAAAAATGTTCTTGCCAACATAGTTTCTTAGGGTAAACCTCATCAAAAACAAATTAAAGTTGGGATAGTAATTAATTTAATAATTAAATCTCAATTATCATAACAAGTTGCACATTTGCTTAATCAAATGCTTAAAATTAATTAGAATTAGGAGAAATATGGGTGTTTATTGGTGTTTATGATCTCAATGTGGCTTGTAAATATCCATTAAACTAAATGTTTTACTCTATTTTCGTAGCTAAAAATGCATAACATCAATTAGGGAAAAGATAATAAAAAAACATGTACACCCATAATAAAGCAACTAATAAAAAAATCAATTAAATGGAAACTTACAAACATTGTTGGGAAAGTGATTGCCACATAACCCAACAATATCTCATGCAAAAATCATTCTAACCAAGGTTGAATCTCTAGATGCCCCTACATTAAGTGAACTTCCTTCCATCCACTCCCTTCATGCATAACTAACAAAAAATATCAATTAAATGGAAACTTACAAACATTGTTGGGAAAGTGATTGCCACATAACCCAACAATCTCTCATGTGGCAATCACTCTAGTCAAGGTTGAATCCCCACGTTACCCCCACATTAAATAAACTTCCTTCCATCCACTCCTTCAATTAAATCATTGCAATATTATCAAAAGCATTAACTTTGAGTAAAATTACTTCACTAGATTCCACCACTATATAGTGTAATTTTGGAATATTTGCTAAAGCAATTACTGCTTGTTGCACAAAATTTTCCACTTTTCTTCTAATAAGATCCTTAAGTTGATAAAAATCTATATTTATCTTCTCCAAAGATAATATCTTGTTTACAATCCCACTCAAGTTCACATACATAGGAAATGCAATGGTTGTCTTGATAACCAACATTCTCTTTGGGCACATGCACTTGTACCTCACAACTACATTCTTCTCCATCTGCAACAACCATTGATTTAATCCCACTTTAAATGTTACATAGAGTAGCATCACCAAGACAACAATTGTAATGTCCCCAAGGCCGAGCCCTGTTGCAAATCATGTTTATGAAATGAATTGTAATTATGTTTTATAGGCTGGTAAGCCAAGTTAATATAAGTTGGTGGGCTTATGTGATTATTAGTCCAGAGAGCCTAAGTGTTGAAGGCCAAGAGCCTGATTTTGTACATGTATCTATGCAGAACATTAATAAAATTATAAACACCGTTGCGTGCAGACTGACCATGATCAATGAGTGATGGGGGACTAAGCTTCCATGGAGTGGGCAAGGGATTAGGGGATGGAAGGTGGGAAAAGGGGCTAAGTGCTAAGCCTAGGGGCTTCAGCCTTGAGAATAATATTTTAATATTATTCCAAAAGGGGCATGTCAATAATATGTTTTTACCTTAAGTTCTTTTGGAATGACATGTGACTTCCAAATGGTGGGAGGAGCGCACGCTGATGGAAGCATGCAGCTTCACGGGTGACAAGTGTCAACCCAAGACCATGCAAATAAAAGGGCTAAGATGAGCCGTGGTGGGGGTTCCTCCACCATTCGACCCTCAACTGCCTGAGCGTGAACCCGTCCGACCTCTACAAGAGACCTGGTGCCATTTTGAAACTAGGGGCAAAGTCTGTGTGTTGATTTTTGGGATAGCTTATGTTGATTTTTGAAAAGCCGATGCATCCTCTGTCCGAGCAGATCGAGCCTGTGTGTCGAGTCTCTGTCCCAAAGCCATAACCATGAGACCATCCTGTCATTGTTGAGCTTGTTGGAAAGCCCGTGTCTGTTTCCCTAGTTGGTTGTTGTGGCCACGCAGTGATGGATTGTGTGTGGCTTGTTGTCCAGTTTGTACAACACTCCCTCCAAGTGAGAGAGGTGATTGAAGTTGGAAGAACAGGTTTCTTGGTCCATGAGTGATTCTCTCCAGGTGAGAGAGTGCGCAGAGGAAGGAGAGAACTCTTGGAAGGAACCCTCTAGCTGCCATAGAGCTCGAAGACTTTTGGTCTGGTTTGTTGCTGAAACCCAAGGCACGGGAGGTTAACAACCGAAGGACTGCCTAGGTGACAGAGAAGGTGTATAATCCTGAGGTGGAACAGGCATGTGGGGAAGGAGAGTCTGTGGGTAGTGAGTATGAGTGGTTCCTGGGAGAGAATTTCTTCCTTGTGCCCATGTGTTTTCCCTGTAACCTCAGCCTAGCCTAGGATTCCTTGCCTTGGGGTGAAGCTTAGTCCTAGCTCAGGGGTGACCTAGTACTGAGCTTGATGAGCAATGTAGTCTGAGGCTGGGAGGTTCATGGAAGGCCTGCACCTAGTTGGTGGAATTATCACCATTTCAAAGATAAGTACCAGATGATGTTTTTAATTACGTTTCTGCATGTCTGTGTATTTATATTTATCATGAATTATGTTGTGCATATGAATTAGTGTTAATGCCATTGATTATTTATAATAGCAGCAATTCTTATGTTTACTCTGAGTTTAAATGTGTTTCATTTGATTAAATGCATGTTATATATAGAGAGAGAGAGAATTAAGCATAAGATTGTTATTCCGCGAAGTAGCGCCTGCCCGACTGATGGAAAGGGGGTGTTACAGTATGGTATCAGAGAGTTACAACAAAAAATGAAAGAGTGTTACATAATGGTATCAGAGCCAAGGTTTCGACGCTGAGCCTAGATGGGCCAGATAAGTGGTCTTTGGACTAAGAGTTTGAGGAGAAATTGTGTCTGGAGGACCAATTTCAGACCTTTGAGTTCTCCTGAGTGTCAAGGAGATTACTTGACTGTGTTACAAAGCTCAGGAGGTGTAGCGGTGTTATGAACCCGCAGCCAGTGTGGTATAAGGCCACAGGAAGAGAGGACTCCACACCAGAAGTGTTGGAGCCTTACGATCTATTCAGAGGAAAAGATAACCCTCGTGACCGTTAGATCTGGAAAACGTGCACAGGGTTTAAAAACTCTTTGGAGTTGCACAGGAACGTGGAAATCACGATACGTGAAATCCAGAAATTTGTCAGGACTGTCCATCGAGGGGAAAAACATGTGGCTGGCGGTCAGCGTTTGGGCACCCAGGAAACTCAAGGGCAAGAACCCTTGTGTTCGCAAGTCGCAAAATAGCGAAACCCGAAAACCTGAAACTGAGGAGAGGTGAACACCCCTGAAACGTCGAAAATATCTGCACCATAGATCGGGGAAAGGCCTAACCATTGGATTTTGCTTGGAATGGACATGAGCGCATGGATGTGTACCACGTGCCAGTGAGTTGAGAAGACAGGCGAGAGTGGTGGGACCCGATGACATCACCAAAGGTGATGTGGACCCTCCTGAACGTGCCACACGCCACCGTGGTTAAGGGCGACAGCTGTGCTGTGGGCTCGGAGAGTAAAGTAAATCAAAATTTCATAATTTGGGAGTTGGAGTGACCAGGGGTTGGGAGTCACTGCATCGTGAACTCCCGGGTACCGAAGACCCAAAACCCAAAGTTTTGAAGTCTCGAAATCTCTACCATAGTTGGAAACAACTGTGTTGTGGGCCCAGGGGAAAAGAGGTTGGAAGTTCGGGAGTCGAGAGTCAGAGAGTGAAGCAAGCACGAGAACCTTTGAGGGGCCAAAACCCCGAAACCCCGAAATCCCAAAGTCCCAAAATTTTAGAAGACAAAGAACCACCGAGGATTTAACTATTGGGTCCTCGTGGACCAAAACCCCGAAACCCGAAAGAATGTATGAGAGTCTCATGGACCGAGACCCCGAAACCAGAAGTCATGAAAGAGAGAATGAGAACCTCGTGGACTGAGACCCTGAAACCCAGAGTCTCGAAGTCCTGAAAATTACAGAGCTAAATAGATCTTAGAAAACTTAATGGAATCGAAATGTTTTTCTTGTTCACGTTGGTTTATGAGTGTTGTAAGTTTTCTTGAAGGTTTAAGGGCCTGACAAACTTCGGTTGATTGCACATTGTGTGTGTAGAGTTCAATGAGTGCCAGGTCAACCGTGAATCTACGCTGAGTATAGAAATGGAAAAGGTACAGATTGCCTCCGAAACAGAGGATGAAAGAGACAGAAGGGATGTCAACCTGGGAGTCGAAGGGTCGAAATCCAATGGGCATGGAAGAGAATTAGATAAGGAAGAGCACATAATGAAAATCATTGAAGGATTGTAGAGATATGCCCAGGCTCACCGAACTGATAGCCGAAATCTCATGAAAGTCAGGGATCAACAGGGTGAATTCAACTTAAAAATGTTTAAGAGCCTGGGAAGAATAGAAAGGAAATTGGAGAAGGGGAGTGACTCAAGAAAGACAGAGAGTCGCAGGACCCCTGAGAGGAAAAGAAGATCAAGAAGTGTCAGAACCCCTGAGAGGAGCATAAGATCAAGGAGTTGTAACAAACATCAGTGTTGCCCCCCAAAGCATTCCAGTAGGGAGGCACGTAGTAGTTCAAGCTCGCCCCCTACCAGAAAACACCGAAAATCTAGAGTGGATGAATTGAAGGGGGAGATGAACAAGATCAAGCCTCCAACGTTTGATGGAGAACATAAGAAGGAGGAAGATGTTGAAACTTGGTTGCTTGGCATGAGGAAATATTTCCAACTACATAAGTATTTCGCTTATGCAGAAGGAAGAATTGCGATGTATCAACTGAAAGGAAAAGTATCCATGTGGTGGGATCAGTTTGTGCAGGTGCAACACATTAGGGAGAAAGATATTACTTGGAAGGAGTTCAAAAGGTATTTCAAGAAGAAATACCTGACCAAAAGATACTATGACTGAAAGATGAAGGAGTTCTTTGAACTCAAGTTGGGCAGCATGACCATTGATGAATACGAATGAAGGTTTTTGGAACTACTGAAGTATGTTCCATTCATCAAAGATGAGGCTATCAAGATTCAAAGATATCTGAGTGGACTGCCACCTTCCATTGCTGACAAGATTCAGTATGATGATCCTAAGACTATGGAAGAGACAATAAGAAGGGATAAATTCTTATATGAACAACAAAGAGAAAGGCCTACTTTTTGGAAGGCTTGGGATGATCAGAAGAAGTTCAGGAAAGAGTAGAGGCAGAAGGGAAACAAGCCTCCTTTTTTCAGGAATAGTCCTCAGGGATAGCCATCTTTTAGAGAGCCCAGGAAGGCTGAAGTGGGTGAGCAAATGCCAAGACCACCACCTATGGAGTGTTGGGGTTGTAAAGGAAACCATAGGTATAAAGACTGCCCCCACAGAAAAGATAAAGAGAGAACCATCCATAATGTTCAACAAGCTGAAATAGTGGAGGATATGGGCAACATAATGCTAAGGATCTACGCAGCCCTGGATAACAAGCAGGCCGAATTTCAATCACACATGATCGAAGTGGAAGGTATGATCAACAACCGATCATTTATGATTTTAATTGATTCTGGGGCTATCCATAGTTATGTAGATCCTAGGGTGGTGGAAAGTTTGCATTTATCAAGAAGCAAACATGAAAAGTATTGGTTAGTGCAGTTGGCTACAGGAACCAAGAGGAAGGTCACTGAATTGGTTAAATCATGTTCGGTAGACATGAATGGATTGAGCACGAAGGTTGAATTGAATGTTTTTCCTTTAGGCTCTTAAGACTGCTTAATTGGAATGGACTGGTTGGACCAGCACCATACCCTTTTGGACTGTCGTAACAAGAGGTTTACATGCCTGGATGAGGAGGGAATTCGGAAAAGAGTCCAAGGGATTCCTAGAGCTGTGGCTGTTAGAGAAATCACAGCCATGCAGATGAAGAAGTGTTACAGGAAAGGTTGTCAATTATTTGCAGCTCGTGTGGAGGAAGCATCCAGAGATGAAGTCTCAAATATTGGATACCACGAGTTACTCACAGAGTTCAAGGATGTATTTCAGGAGGTACCTGGACTACCTCCAAAAAGAGACATTGATTTTTCTATAAATTTGATCCCTGGAGCAACTCCAGTTTCGAAAGCTCCTTATAGAATGAGTACGCCAGAGCTGAAAGAGTTGCAATTGCAGCTTGAAGAGATTCTGAAGAAGGGGTACATTCACCCCAGTGTGTCACCTTGGGGTGCCCCGGTCCTGTTCGTGAAGAAGAAGGATGGGATGTTGAGGCTGTGCATTGATTTCCAATAGCTGAACAAGGTAACTGTCAAGAACAAGTATCCTCTGCCAAAGATCGATGATCTTTTCGATCAGTTGAAGGGTGAGAAAATATTTTCAAAAATATGTCTCAGATCCGGACATCACCAGGTGAGAATAAAGGATGAGGACATCAACAAGACCTCCTTTAGAACAAGGTATGATCATTACAAGTTTACAGTGGTGTCGTTTGGACTGTCAAACGCACCTGTTGTTTTTATGTGCTTGATGAATGGTGTATTCAGGAACTATTTAGACAAGTTTGTCATAATCTTCCTGGATGACATCTTGGTGTATTCCAAGTCAGAGGAAGAGCATGAACAACACCTGAGAATGGTGCTGCAAGTGTTGAGAGGACACCAACTGTATGCCAAATTGAGCAAATGCTCATTTTATCAAAGGCAGATCCATTACTTGGGGCATATTATTTCAGAAGAAGGGATCGTTGTGGATCCTGAGAAGGTTGAGGCCATTGAAGAATGGTCAGCACCAAGGAATGTGGCAGAAGTTAGATCCTTTATGGGTCTGCGGGTTACTACAGAAGGTTTATAGTAGGGTTCTCAAAGATAGCTCATCCTATCACTTCCTTGCAAAGGAAGGAGAAAAAGTTTCAGTGGAATGAAGAGTGCGAGAACAGTTTCCAATGATTGAAGCAGTTGTTAACCAGTGCTCCAATATTGAGGATTGAAGATCCAAATATGGATTTCATGGTGTGCACAGATGTGTGTAAGGAAGGGTTGGTAGGAGTTCTCAGCCAAGATGGATTTGTAATTTGTTATGAGTCCAGGAAGTTGAAAGAGCATGAAAAGAATTATGCCACTCACGATTTGGAGCTGGCAGCAATCGTCCATGCTTTGAGGAAATGGAGACATTACCTCATGGGAAGGAGATTTGAATTGAGAAAAGACCACAACGGTCTGAATTATTTGTTTGATCAACTGACTTTAAACGCTAGGAAAAGTAGATGGCTGGAGTTTTTGTGCGAATACGAATTTGATATCAAGCATATCAAAGGGAAGGAAAACAAGGTGGTTGATGCACTCAGTAGAAAAGTGCATGAATTACATGCTACAACCATTAGCATGTACAGGACTGATATTAAGGATAGAATTTTGGAAGCTGCAAATGCAGATTTGTAGTACAGAGACTTCATAGAAAAGCTACAGTAGAGTGAAAGGCCACAAAAAAGGGAAAGTTACACCTTGGAAGTTGATGGATTACTTCTGTATAAAGACAGAGTGTATATACCCAATGTCCAGGAATTGAAACTTGCGATTCTAAAAGAAATGCATAATGTGACTTATGCTGGACACCCTGGATATCAGAAGATTGTGGCAGCAGTCAAAAGCCATTACTTTTAGCCGGGTATGAAGAGAGAGATTGTTGAATACATCGCCAGATGTATGGAGTGCCAAAATTTAAGGATAAGCATAGGCACCTAGCAGGGTTGTTGTAGCCTTTGCCCATTCCTGAGTGGAAGTGGGAAGTGGTGACCATGTATTTTATTATAGGATTGCCCAGAACAAGCAAGCATCATGATTCGATCATGGTTGTGGTGGACAAGCTTACAAAAGCTACCCATTTTATTCCACTGAAAACCACTCACAAGGCAGTAGATGTTGCTGATATCTTCTTAAAAGAAGTGGCACACTTGCACATAATTCCTAAGACGATTGTGTCTGATAGGGACCCGAAATTCACCTTGAATTTCTGGAAAGGACTGTTCAAGGGATTCAGAACGAATCCGAATTTTAGTACAGCGTATCATCCTGAGTCTAATGGACCGACAGAGAGGGTGGATAGAGTAATAGAAGACATGTTGAGAATGTATGTGATGAACAAACCATCAATATGGGAAGACTACCTGCACTTGGTACAATTCACCTACAATAATGGGTATCATGCATCGTTGAAAATGAGCCCGTTTTAATCACTTTATGGAAGAAAGTGAAAACACTCCAGTGATCTGGGGTAATCCAGCTGACAGAGCAGTAGTTGGGTCAGAGATGCTCAAAGAGATGGAGGACCAAATTATAAAAATTAAACAGAATTTAAAAGATGCCCATGACAGGCAAAAAAGTTATGCTGATAATAACAAAACCCATAGAGAATTCAAAGTGGGTGATCATGTTTTCATGAAAGTGAAAACTAACAGGAGTTCCCTGAAGCTGGGAAGTTGCGCCAAGTTGGCAGCAAGATTTTGTGAGCCTTTTGAAATCCTAGAAAGGATTGGGCCAGTTGCATACATGCTTGCATTACCTGCATCTATGGTTGTACATAATGTGTTTCATGTTTCACTGCTTAAGAAATATATACCTGATGCTAATCATGTTATCGATTGGAATGTGATTCAGGTGGAACTAGAAGGTGTCCTGCAAGTGCATCGTGTGCACATATTGGACAGGAAAAGTAAACAGCTCTGGAATCGAGCCATAGAGCTTGTAAAGGTCCATTGGACCTAGTATGGTCCTGAAGACGTGACATGGGAGCATGAAGATGTTATGCGGGCAAA
Organism: Picea mariana; assembly: GCA_032191745.1. Taxonomy (NCBI): domain Eukaryota; kingdom Viridiplantae; phylum Streptophyta; class Pinopsida; order Pinales; family Pinaceae; genus Picea; species Picea mariana. The sequence goes on along the minus strand of JASDQU010682635.1, from coordinate 33,054 downwards.
ATACCCACATCTTTTTGAAAATTTTGAAAGGCTTGCAGAGACACTGTAAGGTTTCACTGAGGACAGTGCAGAAATAAGGGGAGGGGGATTGTAATGTCCCCAAGGCCGAGCCCTGTTGTAAATCATGTTTATGAAATGAATTGTAATTATGTTTTATAGATTGGTCAGCCAAGTTAATATAAGCTGGTGGGCTTATGTGATTATTAGGCCAGAGAGCCTAATTTTGTACATGTATCTATGCAGAACATTAATAAAATTATAAACACCGCTGCGTGTAGACCGACCACGATGAATGAGTGATGGGGGACTAAGCTTCCACAGAGTGGGCAAGGGATTAGGGGCTGGAAGGTGGGAAAAGGGGATAAGTGTTAAGCCTAGGGGCTTAAGCCTTGGGAATAATATTTTAATATTATTCCAAAAGGGGCATGTGAATAATATGTTTTTACCTTAAGTTCTTTTGGAATGACATGTGACTTCCAAATGGTGGGAGGAGCGCACGCTGATGTAAGCATGCAGCTTCATGGGTGACAAGTGTCAACCCAAGCCCATGCAAATAAAAGGGTTGAGATGATCCATGGTGGGGGTTCCTCCACCATTCAACCCTCAACTGCCTGAGCATGAACCCGTCTGACCTCTGCAAGAGACCTAGTTCCATTCTAAAATTGGGGGTGAAGTCTGTGTGTTGATTTCGAGGATAACCTGTGTTGATTTTTGAAAAGCCGATGCATCCTCTGTACGAGCAGATCGAGCCTGTGTGTGGAGTCTCTGTCCCAAAGCCATAACCGTGAGACCATCCTATGATTGTTGAGCCTGTTGGAAAGCCCGTGTCTATTTTACCCGTTGGCTGTTGTGGCCACGCAGTGTTGGACTGCATGTGGCTTGTTGGCCAGTTTGTACAACACTCCCCCCAGGTGAGAGAGGTGATTGAAGTTGGAAGAATAGGTTGTTTTGCCTGTGAGGGATTCTCTCCAGGTGAGAGAGTGCACAGAGGAAGGAGAGAACTCCTGGAAGGAACCCTGTAGCTGCCACAGAGCTCGGAGACTTCCGGTCCGGTCTGTTGTTGAAACCCAAGGCAAGGGAGGTTAGCAGCTGAAGGACTGTCTAGGTGACAGAGAAGGTGTATACTCCTGTGGTGGAATAAGCATGTGGGAAGGAGAGTCTGTGGGTAGTGAGTATGAGTGGTTCCTGGGAGAGAATTATTTCCTTGTGCCCATGTGTTTTCCCTGTAACCTCAACCTAGCCTAGGATTCCTTGCCTTGGGGTGGAGCTTAGTCCCAACTTAGGGGTGACCTACTACTAAGCTTGATGAGAAGTGTGGTCTAAGGCTAGGAGGTTCATGGAAGGCCTGCACCTGGTTGGTGGAATTACCATCATTTCAAAGATAAGTACCAGATGATGTTTTTAATTACGTTTCTGCATGTCTGTGTATTTATATTTATCATGAATTGTGTTGTGCATATGAATTAATGTTAATGCCATTGATTATTTATAATAGCAGTAATTCTTATGTTTACTCTGAGTTTAAATGTGTTTCATTTTCTTAAATGCATGTTATATATATATATATATATATATATATATATATATATATATATAATTAAGCATGAGATTGTTATTCCGCAAAGTAGTGCGTGCCCGACTTAGAATGCAATATCTACTTTTGTCATGTATAAGCCTTTTCCAAAACTTCTATTTTTCCTCACTCTCTTCACCTTTTCTTTCATTGTTCCACTTCATTCTCTACTGAAAATATTTTGTTGTTTAGGTGTACTCATTTTCTTATGGAGATATATGTGATTCATATTTAAAAAACATGCTTTCCAAAGTAGTTCTTGATTTTTAGGAGTACTAATTAAAATTATTACTTCATTTTCAAATTTGTTTTTAAAATGAATAAATTCATGAGTACCTTATGATCCATGGATCATACCCTTGATTGTCCTTTCCCATAGGCCACTACTACTCTTTGATGTTGATTTTCTATCTAAAATATGTGTGACTCCATCATGTTTTCAAAGGATATCAAACCTCACAATTTTAGTCAATATCAATGCTCCATGAATCAACATGCATGCTTCCTTGGTGAATATTACCTTCATTACCACATCTAAAATTTGGCTTGTAAAGAGATAAATTCATACAAAACACAAGACATGGTTCACTAATCCAGGTGGATACTTGGGGCCACCCACCTGATCCACTAATTCAAAATGGTTCCACATCTTGGGAGAGTTTCTATAGTTTTTTGGGTCCCAAACTTTCGGGGTCGTTTTGAGGCCCTAAACGATGTATTTTTGGCATGACAACACCTAGTATGTACCCAAAGGAAGATACTGTGCCATTCAAAATGTGTATTTCTTTGTTAGATCTTTCCAATAGGATTCAAGCACTCCAAATAGAGGTCGTATGAAAAAGTTACACCCCCAAGAATGGAAATATAAACTAACTAGATTAGGGCCCTTAAATATTTTCGAGTATCATCTTCTCAGGTTAGGATTTTGGATGTTTAGGGTTTTCTCATTGATCATTTATGTTAAAAAGGCATTTTCGGCCTCGTAATCAACTTCTTGTGAATGAGCGTAGCTAACACATCTTTTCTTCAGGGATAAGCTACAACCATTCTAGCTAGTTTGTGTGCTTTGCATTTTAAAGTATTTTGTATTCCATTCATTAATATAATCTAAGTTTAACTATATTATTTTCTTTCTTTCAATATCTATGTGTGTTTCCTTGTTATATATTTTCCCTCATGTTTCTCTCTACCTATTCCGACTCAATGGTATCATAACAATCTACTCTTTGTTTTTTCTTTGTGCATCTCCCCGATGAGGTTAGGCTATTGGGATTGGGTCTTGAACTGGTTAAGATTGGGGAAGAACACTCTTAGTGGTCCAAGCGGCCTCCCATGATAGAAGAAAAGAGAGGCAAAAAAGAAGGAGATCTTATCAAACTATTTCTCAAGGAATCCCTCATGTGACAAAGGAACCAGATGATGGGTAATTTTTCCCATGTCCCTCAAAAAATACCAATAAAAATGGATGCACCTTCAACCAAAAGTCACTTCAGAGGTGCAACACCCTTCAAGGTACAAGTTAACTTTTATATTCTTTTATTTCAAGGCTAGATAAATGCTGACATTTTGGAAAAGTTATTAATTTTTCTAAAGGATTATTTCTCTATCCAAAATTTCTCCAACACTGAAAAAATCACCTTCCCACTCCTTAAATCCCTTTCCCATGTCATAGATTAGTGAAAAAAATACTATGAGCAACATCTCAAAGATGAGTTCACAATTTTTGGGCTCCAACCCACTTGGGAAACTTTTTTTGATACCCTCAAGGAGAAATACTACCATGTTGGAAACTACAATGAACAATACATGAGATGGAAAACTCTGCATTAGGAGAGAGACTAGACAGTGCTAGAGTGCACTGACATATTCCATACCTTGCACACAAATATGGGTATTTAATATCAGGTTCCACTTTGGTGAACCTAGTATTTAATACTTCAGAAGAAGGATGGGACATGACAACTTTGTATTGATTATAGAGCCTTGAACAAGATCGTGTTCAAGAAATGGTACCCAATCCCCTAGATTGATGATATTTTAGATTATCTCAAGGGCACCAAATGTTTCAATAAGATTGATATGATGCGAGGATACCACTAGTGTTGATTGAGAAAACTGGTGTATGGAAGACAACCTTCAATTCTAAAGAAGGTATCTTTGAGTGTTTGTTCATGCCTTTAGGCTTGAATAATTCCCTTGACACATTCATGCACATGATGGATGATCTATTGTGGCCATTCACAAACTCCTTTGTTGTCATATATCTGGATGACATCCTCATCTTTAGAAAAACTCAGGAGGAACATTTGAATCACAATTAATAGGTCTTGGCTACAGTGTGAAAACACAAGTTATATGCCAATTTGGAGAAGTGTTCCTTTGACATGTAGAGAATTCAATATATGGGATACATCATGGATGAGCAGGGTGTGCATGTGGATCCATCCAAGATCCAAGTCATTCACGATTGGCCGTCCCTAAAGATTATAATCGAGCTTCGTATCTTCTTGGGCGTCACCAAATTCTACCACAAGTTTGCATTGGGGTTCTCTCATATCACTTGGGACCTAAGCCAGGTGACCAAGGGTGGAGACAAGGCCAAGTTTGCTTGGATTGCATCACAACATAAAAAATTCGAGAGTTTGAAATTCTTCCTCTAATCATCACCTCTCTTTATTCTTCCAGACCTGCAACAACCATTTGATATTGAGATAGATTCTTCATATTATGCTATCGGTGCAATCCTCACTCAACATGGGCATCTGGTGGCCTATCACAATGAAACACTATCTAATGATGTCCGCAGATATTCCACATATGACAAGGATATGTACTCCATTGTCCAGGCATGATGAAAATGGAAGCATTACATTCTTGGAAAGGAAATGATAATCCACACTAATAATAGGCCTATACAATTCATGCAGCCATAAGGAAAGTTGCAAAATGAATACCATCAAAAGTGGTGCACGTACCTACAACAATTCCACTTGAACATAAAGTACAAGAATGGAAACACCAACCATGTTTCTGACTGCCTCAATTGAACCCTAGTTGTGGTGCTAACCACAATTCTTAAGTCATGTGGGCATGGCACCTTTAGTTGGACACAATTATACAACAATGACTCTAACTTTCCTACTACCTATCAGACATTGAGCACAGGAAAACTAGTTCCAGACTTTCATCTCTAGGATGGATTGTTATGCCATCTGATCCATCTCTATGCTCCTTCAAGTGAGTGTGTAAATATGATTTGGGAAGCTCATTACAGTTAACCAAGATGACATTTTGGCATGGAAAAAATAGTGGAAGTATTGTAAAAGCATTTTTATTAACCGAAGCTTTGACAAGATGTCAGCAAGTATATTAGATCCTACACCACCTGTGCCATTTCCAAACCCACCATTAAGGAACATGGCCTATACACCCCTTTTCCTACTTCTAATAGGCCTTGGGAGTCCATCTCCATGGATTAAAATTTTGGGCTACCTTCAACCAAGCATGGTAATGAGTGTGTGTTTGTGGTTGTTGATTGATTCTCTATGATGACAATTTTGACACCTTGCATAAAGATTATCACAGTCAAGGCCACTAGTAAGATATTCTTTGCACATGTTTGGGTTCATTTTGGTCTCTCACAGACCATTATTTTAGATTGAAATAGTAGGCTCATGAGTAATTTCTATTCCAGCTTATGGTTGATGATGCACACGATGATTCTTCATATACCAAGGATGTACAATTCCAAACATCCACCCACATGGGATGAGAGCCTTCCTTATGTTCAACATAGCTACAAAAAATCCCTCTAGATCTCTATTTTCCACAACCCTTTTCAGGTGTGCTTGGGGTTCCAATCATTGGCTCCAATTGACATAGCTCTTCCCATTGCATCTGCACAATAAGAGTACTCCAATGATCATACCAAGGATAATCAAGCAACCAAATTTGTTGAATAAATCCAACACATCCAATAATAAGTTTATGATATTTTGTAGAAAGCCAATGCCAGGTACAAGTAGCACCACGATCAACATCGGGTACAACACAAGTTTCAGGTGGGATATAAGGTATGGTTGCATTTGCAAAAAAAGTGCCTCACAGGACCCCATCAAAAGCTCTTCCCACTACGATACAGGCCTTACACCATCACCAAGGATGTGGGTGTGAATTATTTTGAGTCAAGAATTTCCCCTTTCCTTAGCGTGCACCTCATATTTAATGTGGAACTACTTCGACCATATTTTCCACCTCTTCTAGACACTTCAGATGTGGTTGAGCACTTGGCCCCTAAGAACTCAATCTTGAATGCATTGAGCAAGCGATAATTGATTAGATCATCGACACCAAGATGAAGGGAACTTGACAACAGAACATCCAACTCTATTAGGTCGTCAAAGCATGGAAACTTCTTCACCAGGACAAGTGGCTCACCATAAGTCAGATTCATCAAAAGTTTCCTCATCTTATGAAGGAACTTGATGCAATGGGAAACATTTCTTCCTAAGGGGGGAGGATTGATCCATATGGATACTAGTGGCTACCCACCTATTCCACTAATTCAAAATAGTTCGACATCTTAGCAGTTTTTCTACACTTTTTTGGGTCCCAAACTTCAAGGTTCGTTTTGAGTCCCTAAACAACATTTATTTAAGGCATCAATACCCAGTATGTAGTTGGAGGTAGATATTGGTTTGTTTGTAATGTGTACTTCTCATCTAGACCTTTTTGACAACCTATTGAGTGCCCTAACCAGAGATCGTATGCAAAAGTCATGCCCTCGAGAGAAGTTGATGTATCAACTAACCACATTGGAGCCCACAAAACATTTGGCATTTCATCTTCTCGGGTTATGGTTTTGGAAGTTTAGGGTTTTCTCATTGATGCTTTATGTTAAAAATTCATTTTTGGCGTCTTTGTAATCAACTTCTTGCGAATGAGCATAGCTGACACATATCTTTCTTTAGGTATACGCTACCACCATTCTAGCTAGTTTGTGTGCTTTGCATTTTATAGTATTTTTTATTCAATTCATTAATGGAATCTAGGTTTAATTGTATTGTACTATGTTTCGTGCAATATCTCTGTGTGTTTCCTTTTTATATCTCTACCTTCATGTCTTTCTACACCTAGTTTGGATCCTTCACAGCATGAATTTTCTTGATCCTTCCATATTTTTGCCTCACCTATATGCTTATCTAATAATTCCATATCTAAAGTTGTCACTCTAGAAAATCTTTCTTTCTCATCAACATACTCTTCATGTGCTCTTCATATCCCACCAACCATTTTTGATGAAAATACATGTTGAAGAAGGGTTTGAAATAAAACAACTAAGTTTCATCATGCCCTTGAGATTCTTCTCACTCTTCTCATGCCCTTTTTTATGGCATTTCCACCAAACTACCTCAGTCCTACTCATTTTCCTACTTGTTGATCTTCCATAAAACTGAGGTTCTCCCACCAAGGTTGGTTAATTTGAGATCATAATTTTAATTGACCTCTTATGAAGAGAGCTTCATTTTCATGGTTTCCTTTGGTGGATATTCCTCTCATTTCCTCATGCCACAAGCGCCCAAAAACTCGTGAAAAACTCCTACAATAGTGCTTACCATATTATCCCATGAATCTATAAAACCACAAAGTAAGGTTACACAATGGGCTTCCTTAGACATGCTCACATCTATGGTAACAAATTGCCTAATCAATGCATTGAAAACATTCAAATGATTAGCAACAATATCTCCCTCGCCGAATCCTCTTAAGATCATATAATCATTTCTAGAAAGACAACTTATTTATAAAAGACCTTGTCTCATACAAAGACTCCAACATGGTTCAAAATTCTTTTGCATTGTTGGTATTCAAAACATTAAAGAAAAATGAATCTAAAAGGATCAATCTAATTGATGTAGCTTATAGTACAAAGTTCTCATATTCAAAACATTCACAAAAAAATGAGTCTAAAAGAGTCAATCTAACACATCTAGCTTTTGTCATTCCTAAAGAGTGATGCCTTGAGGAGTCACCCCTTTTAATACCTACTAATCAT
>JASDQU010682634.1:50184-60740 GCA_032191745.1 Picea mariana | reverse complement strand
CCACCAACCAACGAGGCACATGTAAAAATAAGGAACCCTGCCTCCCTTCCCCACCCCATATACCACCTCCATGTGCCTTGTGCAACACCATTGGAAACCCTACCAATCTATGACCCACTTTACCCAAGTTGTGAAATCTCATTCCAACACCCATAGATACACCACTACTACCCACCCCAGTAGCACTAACGACCTCACCAGAACCTTCTACCTCCAAACCTCCTAGTTTGAGAACCAGGCATGCTTGCACCATTTTTTCTCAATATCATCATTATACACATCGCTTACCAACCCTCCCTTAGTTTCAGGACACCTTAGTAGTAGTACGCCAAACCACACTAGCTAAGTCATCCCAAAGCAGCTCCTTCATATAACCTATTACTGACATTTTATACATCTCTACATCAATGAATGAGTGCATGTGATTCCCTTTCATGCTATGCTATCATATGAACTATTACACATATCATTCTCCACTCATCATCGAGGGATGTGCATGTTGGAGGCCCTCTCGCTTACCCATTACACCAAATGTACCATCCTCAGTGCACATGACCATAAACGATCATAGTCCAAAAAATCAGGACAGGACCAAATCTCGTCCATTAAACCCTCTAACCATCCCATCACAACACGAGGACTTGCCCCCAAACCCCCCCAACTCCCCTGTAACATCGGTTTACGAGGTACCCCCCCTCCATACCAAAATACATCCAATTCATATATGATGATTTGGTTCATGACATCTATTGACAACTCCTCATCACTTCCCATAGGTACATCTACCTTAGGAACCAATAACGACATCCAAACTTTACCAACTATACCCAAAAATATCGACACCCCACCCACAATAGTTACACACTCCTTTTACTCCATGACCTTTCAGTACGATGAAGAAATTTTAGAAGTCTTATGTGCACCTGATTACCCTTGGGATGATTTTCATCATCTATCCTTTTATGGCACATAATTCCTTCCACCCACCCGCAGATTCCCCTATATGTATCGTCGAAGAAAAATATTTCAGCCCTTCTTACCATATAGACTAGTTCAAAAATCCAATTCTCAGCCCAAACGCATTTGAGGAAGGTAGCATGGCCAATATATCACCTACCATCAAAATCGACATTTCGKTCAAACCCAATGTCGTAGAGGAAATCACACTTGGGGAATTATGCTCCCAAGAGGAAATTCTAGCATAAAAAKCCTTATTTCAAGAATATCGAGATGTGTTTTCCTGGTCATACACTGAAATGCCAGGGTTAGACCCAACCATTGTTGAACATCACATTAATACTTGTCTTGAAATTGTGTTTGTCCACCAAAATCAATACCCCCTTCACCCATCCAAATCCATGGCGATCAAATATGATATTGACAAACTCTGTACGGTTGGTATCATATAACCCATTGCATACACATCCTGGGTTTCTAACCCCATCCCGGTCAATAAAAAACAAGGAACCATTCACATTTGCACTAACTACTGTGACCTCAGCCAAGCTTGTCCCAAATATAACTTCCCTACCCCTTTTATCGATCAAGTCATCAATGCATGTACCGGTCACCAAGTGCTCTCCCTCATAGATGAATTTTATAGCTACAATCATATCCACATCCGAAAAGAATATCAATACAAAAATGCCTTTACAACCCCATGGGGCACCTTTTCTTATCGCTTTATTCCCTTCGACCTAAAAAATGTCAGGGCCACTTTCCAATGTGCAATGACATACGCCTTCCATGATCTCTCACACAACATCCTTGCCTACTTAGACGACCTCACCACTCAATCCAAGATGCATTTCCAACACATAGAATACCTACAGATCATATTTGAATGTTGGCGAAGGTATAACATACAGCTCAACCCACTAAAATGTGTCTTCTGCGTCATTGTAAGCCACTTGTTGGGATTCATAGTATCCCAACAAGGTATCACCTTAGACCCACTCAAATTTCTAGCAATCAATGAGATCTCCCCTCCCAGGAATTTACGCTAGTTGCAAAGCCTCTAAGGAAAAGAAAAATTATTAAAATGTTTTGTAACTAACTACGCCATTCGTGCCCATGTGTTCCTACGCTTGTTCCATTCGGACATCCCATTTCATTGGGATCGTCATGCCCAAACCACTTTCGATTTACTAAACGAGACACTCAGCAAAGCCCTTTGATCATTCCCCCAGACTATGATAGGGATTACATACTCTATCTATCCTCCTCTGACGTCTTAGTTTCCAGAGTCCTTGTGCAGTTCGACGATGACCAATGTGAACACGTAATATGATACATCAGCACAAAACATCTTTCTTCCACCCCTCAAGTACAATTATGATGAGAATTTATCCCTTCCATTAGTTCTCCCAATTCAAAAGCTGTGCCATTATATCTTGTTGCATACCACCAAATTCATCACTGATTCCAACCCCATGCATTACCTATTAAGTAACTACAAGATCAATGGAAAATTCACTCGTTGGATGGTCATGCTTCAAGAATATGACTTAGAGTTTACCACCCCCAAGCGAAAGAAATCCCTCATTCTTGTTGAACTTCTTGTAGACTTACCCTTCGATCCTGTCGACCCCCCGGTCAATGAAAATTTATCAGATGAGCATTTGTTTCTCATCTCCTCCACAGACCCATGGTACAATGATATTTTGGTCTACCTCTGTACTCAAAATTTTGGGCCACAATTATCTCACGACGATCGTCGTCGCATTCAACACCAAGTCTCATGATACCTCCTCATAGGCGACGTCCTCTATCATAGAGGCATCGACACGCTTCTTCGATGATGCCTCACCCTAGACGAAGTCGAGACAGTTATGAATGATTTCCACTGTGGAGCATGCAACGGTCATTTATCCGACATGTCCACTACCAAACATATCATTCAGTTAGGTTACTATTGTCCCATGTTATTTCATGACTACATCCATGCAGTTAAACGATGTGAAAAATGTCAACTATATGCCCAAAAGGCTCGGGCACCACCTTCCCTCTTACACCTCGTAATCAAGGCCAGGCCCTTATGTAAATGGGGCATCAATTTCATGACATGAAATCCTCCATCCAGTAATGGACACAAGTACATAGTAGTCATTGTTGACTACTTTACCAAATGGGTTGAAGAAATTCCCACATTGAACAATACGGTCGACACCGCGGCACGTGTTTTCTTCAACCATGTCATCTCTCGCTTCTGATTCCCCCTACAGTTATTCTTCGACCATGGAAAGCACTTCAAGAATGTAGTCTTCGCAAAAATTTCAACCAAATTAGGATTCACCCATGAGTTCTCCTCGCCCTCTTAAACACAGTATAATGGACAAGTCAAGGTTTTCAATAAAGTGATAAAAAACATGCTCCAATTAACCCTCATAGAACACAAAACCAATTGGAACCATATTCTTTTTCCAGATTTATGGGCATATCAAATAGCTGTCAAAACAACCATCGATTTCACACCCTTCCACTTGGTCCAGAGCATCAAATATGTCCTCCCCATTGAGTGTGAAATCCCAACATTACACATGGAAATCGAGCTCTTTCCCAATACACCACCCCTAGAGCAACAATTGTTAGCTCTTGAATATCTGGATGAAGATCAATGGGAATCCTTATAGAAAAATGGAGAAGCCAAAAAGTATACCAAAGCCACCTTTGACCACCAAATTAACCTTCATTCATTTACTGAAGGTGACCTCATTCGCGCCTACGATATCGCTCATGATACTCTTGGCCATGGAAAATTTGAATCCCTATAGCGGGGACCCTATGTCATCTTCAATTTCCTTAGTAAGGGCACCTACATTTCAAGTCACCCTAGAGACGCTACTCTCAAGGACCCAGTCAATGGGACATACTTGAATAAGTTTTACCTCTGAGTGTAACCACTTTACCTTATGATTTCTTGTTTTCCTATTGTTTTTTAGTCTTTCTTTACAACAAGATCTCTCACTATATGAGCCTAATTCAGTACCCTTGTGTCAACAGATGAATTCTTCATTTGCTTACCACATCGGGTATTCAGATGGAGCCAGCCACTGGACCAAGAATATCGACTTGTCCATCTAGGCCCTTTACACTCCAGACCATCTATTTCTCCACTCTAGCGGCATATGCCTCGATCTTGCGACTAATAACCAAGTTGAATACACTATCGTCATTGGCCTTCTATCAGAATATAGTCACCTTGGTATTCACCACCTTGGTTTACTCTTAGATTCCCATCTCATCGTTCATCAGATGAACAATGTGTATAGTGTCTGTGATTCGTATCTTTATCACAAGTACCTGCAAGTCAAACTTCTACTCCAAAATTTTGGGTCAATCACATTCACTCATATATCTAGGAACCACAACCAAATGGAAGATCACATGGATAATAAAGTACTATATTGGAATTTATCACACTAACCTACATGTTACATTCATCCATCACATAAAGGAAATATACACAAAAAACAAACACATCTCATCAGATAAAAAACAAGTATGTCCAAAACAGGTCTACTCATATATATAGATTGGTCATAAAAAAAAATACATGTGTTTTGGTAGAAATACATATAAAAAATGCCTTACAACCCTAGTTAGGCCCCCTCATCACCCTTGTCTATACAAAATTAGATTTCAATGACTCCTACAGCAAGTCAGGCCTACATCAAATCTAGATATCACCTATGGTAACCCAAGACATGGTACATCATCCCTGGTAAGAGGTGCTCTCCAGGAGTAATATCCATTGTCGGCATCCTCCTTCCATTGTCGGTATCCTCCTTGTCATAGAAACTCTCATGATTGTTTATCATTCTATCATTGATCACCACCGTGATTCCCAACCAATACATAGCTCTAGGACACCCTTTTCCTAGATCCTCACCCATAGGTCCTCTGGAAATCCCTCCAGGACACCCTCAAAGAGCCTTTGTAGCTCCTCCATCTCTTGGACATGAGCTTCAGTCTCTACTCTCCCATGAACACCATCTAGCCCCACCTATGTTTCATGAGCTAGACCAGCCCCTGGATCATGATAACTTTATCATCTCTATACCCGCCTACCCTCAGCCTGGTCATCTGTCGATCCCTGGGTCGCATCTGCCTCGTGACCATTGGGTCCCACATCTTCATTACACTACCACTACAACTAGCTCAGTACCATCATTATGCACACATATAGGAAAAATAATCAAAGACAAAAATATAGATGCAGTAATCACTAATACTCACCTCGACCATCCCAATTCTCCCTAGGAGGTAGACGCATGTTTGGATGTCATCGATAGTCCATCCCGTGATACAGGAAATCCTAGAAGACCTGAGACGTATTTCACTAGACACTTTCAAACAAAGGGGTAAATTACTGCCCTGTCACACCTCCACCATATCGGAGCATCAATGTTTCCGACCACATCAACCATGGATCTTACATCGTTGATGGATCCAAAATATCTTGAGGGTGTAACAATACAACCCTCTCAAACATGAATGCATAGAGGACTAATCCAAAGGAAAACTCTTCACCCCTCGACACCGCACACCGATCCAACTGAGCCACTAGACATACCCGCATTAATCAGGCCCATGCGAACATACAACCATTCATATCCCACTCAATAACTCCCATCTGCCCGCCTGAAATGCATTGGATCCTCAATGACCCATATATCCACACCACCATCACACAAAATACCTGGATATCTGAGTTATCAATCAAGCTGATGCAAATGGATCCCCCACTCATCAAAACTGCCCATGAGCAGTAGTGACATACCAATGTCTCCACATGCACCCCTTCCGACAGCCTCGGATTCTCTGCCAGTGCCTCCCCCTGGATTGAGAGACTAGTAATAAAATAGGTATCTATATCTGTGGTAATCTGCAGATCTCTCCCCCACACCATGAAACACTGATGGTCGAGCTCCCACATCTAGACAATGAATTCGAGGAGGGGATCTTGTGTATGGGTCAACACACAATCAAAGAAGCATAGTAATCCCTTTTGTGCAAAGTGTTGTTAGATCCAAGTTTTAGTCTCTAATTTTGTCTTGGTTTAGTGAGAAACCCTTATTCTAAACCCTTCTTACCTACACTTCAATTTATGTTTCCGATTGATTTCGATCTTTGTTTTTAGTGTCTTATGGTTTGCATTTCAGTTTTTGAATAGTTTATTCAAGTTTGAAATTGAAATACATGGTTTTAAATGAGGTGTCACTTTATATGTCTATTTTTCTAAGTCATTAATAGCGCTATGGGAATAAGGCTATTCCCGTAGCACCAAAATAATCATGCCTTGATACGCGTCTGTCATCTAGATTTTGTTATGATGACACGAATCGTGGTCTAAGAGTTCGCATGTGTCCATAATATCTTGGAATCATTTAATGATTCAAACCATTTCATAATCCAATTTCTTTGTACCCACTAAGGTCTCATTTTAAAATCGCCCAATTCTCAATGATCATTATATTATACCTGTCGGATTTTGTTGAATTTAGGCGCAAGTATTTGCTCAAAGGAACGTTATACACTAACAGATTATAGGTGAAAAATTTGGAACCCAAGGTTTCTAGTTACAGAAGCCTTGGAGTTGGCTCATGCAATCTTTAAACCCTAACACACAGTCAAACAAGCAACGCACAAGACAGTTTTTGTTGAGCACCGAGTCACATGGAAGAAGAGACCATATGTTGTTAGTATTTATGCTAGGTGTCAGAATAATTTCTAGGTACTCAAAAGGGATTGAATGTAAAACTTAGTTCATTCCACGAAGAGAACATCTTTGAGTCTAGTCGATAAGAAAGAAGTGTTTTCAGTCAATTACCAGAGCGTCGTAAGAAGGAAATTCACCAGGGTGGTGGATTTGTTTGGATTGATTTTAAATATTTTGGCAGAGTGCACGAGCTCCAAGTTCATGGTCGATGAAATCTGAGTTGGTGCAGCTACTCGCAAAATCAATACCTATGTTGGAAGAATTGTTAAAGCCTATGCATGATCGCCCAGGTGCACTTCTACTTGCACTTAACATTTTTACCAAGATTTCCATGAATAGTGAAACAAACAAATTGGCTATCATTCAACACTATAAACACTTATCTCTCAAGTTGTTGCAGAGTTTAGTACTACAGATAGTATTGAAAATTTAGAAATTTATTCCCAGATTTCAAAGGATTTTATCAAATTCAAAGGGAAAAATCCAGAAATGCATGAACAGAGCAAGGTAAAAGAAACTACTTCTCAATTAATTGTTCGAAACATGGTAATAGAATTGTTATGGGTTATGGTTTTGGAAGCCATATATTCATGCTATGATGAAATACAATATGAAAGTAGAATGAGAGGGCCCAGTCAAATTGTATACTTTGAGGATCGATGTTAAACTTCATTCCATAATCCTGGATAAAGGATTTTCTTATGACTATGAAGTGATCAAATTAATTAGTGATATGAAAGTAGCAAGTCAATGTATTTCCAGGAGATCAACAAGTAGTGATCAACTCTAGATTTTGAGGGGTAATGTCATATTTTCAAGAATATGATCAGCAGACTCAAGATCAAAGAGTAGATAAAGGACACCTGATAGCAGTAATCTTCTATCCAACAATAGACCCCAACAATTCAACATACAAATCCAACAGTTAAACATTGAAAATTTCATCGAAGGATTTGATCAATCTAAATCAACATTTCCAGGCAATAGCTCGAGTGACGTATTTTATGGAGGAAGCAGAGCACATGCCATTTCGAGATTAAAGAAGAATGTTGTTGTTAAAAGGAAAAAGGAGAAACGTGTGCATGTGCCTCAAGACCCTAGGAGGAACTCTACAAGAGTCACCAACAAGTAGAGGCTAAGGCCCAAACCCATGTTCGATTATTCAATCAAAAGAAAAGATTTCATAGTGATAGAAGACCATTCTGAAGATGCAAAAGCAGATATCAAACGAAATACAAGAATGTCCCCAGTACATAAAGAATCATTAAAAGAAGAACCAGAAAAGCTACAGGAAATACTTTGTTTTTTACTTGTTATAGTCTTTATCTTCAAGAGATGTTACAGAACAGCTGGAGAGGAATTTGTTGAAACCAAAAGAGGTTTTTGTTGGGAACATGCCCCTTCACAAAAAAATCTCTCGGTTTTTACAAATCAATCACATTTTCAGATATTCGAATTGATCTTTGAGGGCTAATTTTATGATAAAGCTACAGGAAATACTCTGTTATTTTTACTTGTTTTAGTCTTTTTCTTCAAGAGATGTTGCAGAACCGCTGGAGATGAATTTGATGAAACCAAAAGATATTTTGTTGGGAACATTCCCCTTCACAAAAACCTCTCTCATTTTTTACACAGATATCACCATTTAAGAGATACGAAGAGATTGTTGGACCCTATTTTTCAGGAATTTACCAGATTTGTTTTCCTGAAAAATCTCATGGACAGTAGTTGACAAGCCACCTCATCAATTCAAATTGGAGATCAGATTGGATCTTCTCCTTGATTATTTGAAACAAGAAACTAAATATAGATGAGGAGGTTTTCATATCCATTTCTTTTGGATCTTGATAATTATGTATTGTTTCTATATAAACTCTGTAGAATGAGAAGTGAAAGGTCGAAAATTTGGAGATCTGAGGGACCTTTTTGTGAAGCTCATTGTAAAAGGCATTTATGTTCAATTTGACACTTAATATAAAAGGCATATGGATGGTTAGACCCTCTTTTTCTACTCTATTATTTCTTTATTCATGCTTGAATTCATTATTCAGATTGCAATGCTTTTTGATTCTTGACTATTAATTTATACAGTGAAAATTTTATTGTAAAGATAATTTTTCAAGTTTTGATATCAAGATGAATGTCTTGTTTCTTTATGACATTTTGAGACGAGAATTCATGTGAAGTTGAAAAATTGAAGACTTCATCTTCCTTTTTCCTATATCAGTTTAATCCATCTATGTGTCTACCTATTATTCAGCCAATGGGATATGATCTGTTATGATCTTGATTTTCATGTAATGTTGTAATCTCGAACCAGTTTTCAACCACCCTACAAAAAATCCAAATCATAAAACCTTAAAAATACTTTGCAATAAATAAATGATGCCCTAGCTTTCCCTCTCACAGTCAAGTGCAGCTTTAGGGACTAACATTTTTGGAATCATTGCCGGGGACGGAGACACGAAGTATTTATCCCTAGGAGAATGACAATGATCAGATATGCTTCTTGATGGTGAACAGGAAGGGGAAAAATACATGACTGTAGATCTTTCACCATGGCGACTCTACTGTCTAAAGATTAATAGGCGACTCCACTAGATCCAAGCATGAAATCCATTTTGGCTCAAAGGTTTTTTTTTTATGATTTTTCAGATGTCATTGGTTTTCCAAACCCAATTCCTAGTAGAGATGAATGGGAAGGTACCCTTCCTACATTTAAAGGCAAAGATTGGGAGGTTTCAGCTGAGCATCTGCTAGATTTTCATGAGTTTATTCATGAACGCCAGATTGTGCATGAGGATGTCAAGATCAAGTTTTTCAGATACTCATTGAAGGGAGAAAGCCTTGACTGGTGTAGATCTCTTCCAGCTTCAAGTATTAACTCATTGGCAAGTTTTCATAATGCTTTCAATATATTTTGTAAAGAAGATTTTTCAGCTGAAAGTCTTTTTGAAAATTGTTGTGATGAATTTGATAAGCATATTCAGAAAGCAAATGTTTCTTCTGATTGCAAGAATGGCAATCATGTTGTTGAGGAAGATTTTCCAAATCTAATTGATAATAGAAAAGATGACTACATAGTTGTGAATGCATTAGATTTTGTTTATGCACTTGTTGTCTTAGATCTGAATGAAAAAATAGTTGAAGAAGAGTTCTTTCCTCAACTCCTTCAAGTGGATTCCTATGATATGTTGTTACATGTGATTAAGAAGGAAAATCAAGAGGCTGCTCATCAAGAAAAGATATATGAGGTAGCATATGGCAATGTTAGATTTGATCAACAGGTTTATGAGAACATTGTGCCCATTTTTCATGTACAGTCAGAACTAGTATATGGAAGTATTGAGCAGCAAGCAGAGGTAACCATTTTCAGTTATCAATCTACTTCTTTCTATGATCTGGTAGCCATTTATGTGGATTTATGTTTCTCAAAATATTTCAGCCTTGCTATTTTTGGAATTAAATCAGATAAGGGTTGTAGGTATGTGTTACAAATTAAAATTCTGTTACACATAAAGAATTCTTCTCTGATTTCTATTTGCGTTGAAAGAGCTTTGGTAAATGGTTTGATGTTATCATGGCTTCATTGGAAGCATGATGTCACATGACGAGCCAGTTTTTATTGGTTAGAAGTAGGAATAGATAGAAGAATAAGCTCACCATCAAGTATGATATTTTTTTCAGTATGTTGGTTTGCAGCAAAAAATTTAGTTTCAATTTTGAAATAAAGACTCCATGCCCAATGCATATAAAGCACTATTGATAGGGGTAGTTTTTGTTGAGATTTGGGTACCTTGGAAAGTGGTCCCCGTGTTCTTATGAGTCTCTAAGC
>JASDQU010682633.1:9495-40616 GCA_032191745.1 Picea mariana | reverse complement strand
AGAGAGAGAGAGAGAGAGAGAGAGAGAGAGAGAGAGAGAGCGTAATTCTTCAACATCTTTATGGACATATGTTCATTACATTAGCTAGGCATTTATGGTAGTTGAAGTGAACATGATCTGAAAATGAGAAATAAAGTATTTATTGTCTTGGTTGGATATGAAAATGAGCCAATGTATGTTTTGGATGGATATGAAAATGAGCCAATGTTTTATAATACTAATTGAACCATATTTCTTAAATTTACAAAATAGTTGACTAAAAATTGTTAGTTTTTAACCCTTAAAGTATTTGTACAGGTATTAACATTAACTTTTAATAACAAAGTATATCAATTCTGCTTTGAAAATTATTTTAAGAAAAAAATTTAAATTTTAATGAACCTTGTAGTGCCTTTTTTAAGAGCTCATATTTTTTATTTTTGTTTGTTTAATGGAAAAACCCAGCATAACATGTTAGGGCAGAGATTGTTCAATAACAAAGAGAAGTAGACAAATGTGAAATAAAATGCTTATAATTTGGTACACAATATAGTTAATAGTTCATTTGCAATTTAGTGCGAAAGTACTCTACATAATCAAATGTTTAAAGATAATATGATTTGACATTTAGAGAAGCATAGGACGATCGGACGAATGTGCCCAGATTCTATAACTAAGTGGAATAGAAGAAGCTTATAGAACTAAGGAAAAGACATACTTTGCAATTGCTACTGAGTAAGATGTCTTTAGTGATTGTGAGCAAAGGTTTGCATTGCAATTTGTTCAATAGTGGAATGTTCTTAATGGTTGTTAGTGAAGAGTTAGGTTGCATTGTGCCTAACAACTCAATGTTTTCTATTAGAGTTGAGCAAATAATGGATTGCATTATGTGCAACATACTACTTTTGTTTCCCCTTCGTAGTTGTATTGTATCATGGGAAGGATTAAAAGGAAGTACATATCACTATATGTCATGCATGAACATAATAATCTAAAGCACCATAGATCAATGTATGAAATATCTTATACTAAATAACACCATGAAAACTTGGGGAATGGCATAACAAGGATAGCATTAGCATGTCCATCAAAGTAGATAATCATTATAATATGAAGAAATTGAGCATATAGCATGGGAGATACAAAGCATCTTATATTTGATCCCTAATACTAAACATTATCAAATATATCCAGCTCACAAGCTCAAAAAGCCAAAAAAGTAGAGTATATTTGATCTTTAAAGAATGAGTAGTCAACATAACATCATATATGATCATCATAGGAATACGTGAAATAGAAAGAAAAAAAAGAGAGAGAGATAAACAACTATACTTGAAAAGATTCATGGCCGCGGGGATCTCTTGAAGGTTACTTCAAAGGCTAGGATCAAGGTATGTAAAATTGAAAGTTTGAACACATTTCTAATATGATGTGTGGTGTATGTAGGCTTGATTCATTCATCAAGAGAACCAATCTACTTTCAATCCTACCATGCTAATTGTTCTAGTAACTGACAAATTCTCTAATAATTAGACAACAAAGTAATATACTTTGAATTGCTTGAATGAATTTTTCATAGTTCTATATAATGTGTGTTGAAAAGCATATATAATGTCCTTGTGAAAAGAAGATTTTTTGTTTCAATAATCTTGATGATTAACGTTTAAATTTAACTCCTATCTTCCACGTTGTGTATTACAGAAGAACTATTGATTTGGCATGCGTTCTTGATTACTTTAAAATTTCTTCAAAAATACATAAAAAAAAATGTAGACATTGAGAGAAACATCCATTATTGTCTAGTTAATATTAAACATTTTATATGAAGTCTTTTGGCTTTGGCATAGAATTTGAATTGGAAGCTAGCATATAGTTGAGCTCCTTGGACATGGGCATGTTAAGGTTGTAAACTGTGTAAAAGGCATTGTAGCAATTTTTTTTGTAAGTTGCATCTTGTTGATCCTAAAACATGCTAAAATATAAACTCTCTCTCTCTCTCTCTCTCTCTCTCTTGTATATCCATTCATACACTTAGAAAAAAAATCAATTTATGGCGGGTTCATGAGTTATATTATAATCTATGCCGCCCTCAAAGTGCACCTTCCTATTCTTTTCTCACCAAAATGCACCATACTTATCCATACTTAGAATTTTCTTCAAGTATTTCGCAGGGCCGTGCATATTGTTTCGTAAGTCTAATTCTCTATTGTCATCAAAATGCACATCAATCTTCCACTACCTTTATTTTACACTATACTTAGAATTTTTTTCTT
Organism: Picea mariana; assembly: GCA_032191745.1. Classification (NCBI taxonomy): domain Eukaryota; kingdom Viridiplantae; phylum Streptophyta; class Pinopsida; order Pinales; family Pinaceae; genus Picea; species Picea mariana. The sequence continues at coordinate 38,364 of JASDQU010682633.1, read as the reverse complement.
TATCACGGGTTGATTGTTTTTCCCTCTCATATTTAAAGCTTCGTTCATCTACTTCAGGACACTTAGTCATTTTCGAGATTTCACTTCATTCTCAATACTCTAACATTTAGCCATTTTAGCACCTACCATGAAAGAAAATATTTTGTCACGAGTCTTTTGAAACATTTTATTTCCGTCCATCCATCTGCTTTTGGGTACTTAGTCATTTTCAAAAAAAAATACCGCGGGTCCGCGGGGTTCAACCTTGTATCATAATCACTTTGTATTTCTCTCCCACTCTGTGGTGAATGCTCATCTTCTTGTCACGTTCCCTGAGTAACATTAAATGTTGAATATTATGAAGAGTAACAAGTGGTTAAGTATCAAAGGCCGCATTTAATGGCGATTTTCTCAAGACCATCCTTAATAAATTCAAATTAATTTCGCCTTAATCATTCTATTGAAAGAAGATATTCAAGGTTTATTATGTAAAAAAATTTTATTTGATACTGACGTTCAGAAAGACTGTACATAACTCACCAACTCTTACAAGCATGATGGCTAGAAGGAAAGAAAGCTTTTGTGGAGATACTCTAAATACATTTGTGCGAGAAGACCCAAAATATCATTGGTCAAGAGCTTATAAGTATCATTCTACATTGTTGCCTCAAGAAAGAAATATTAATGATATTTGGATATTAGGGATTGTTCAAGCAAGGTGTGTCCTAGAAGTTTTCAACGCTACATAACTCATTTCCTGGTGTACATATAAGTACGAAAAGAATCAAAGAATCATTCAATTACAGGGATAGTCTCCAATTTCTCTTAGTCCATCTACCTTCAAAAAGATGTTGAATCTACCTGAGCTGACCATGACATTCAAACTTGATGAAGCTAAAGAATTTCTGAATAATGGAAACAAAGGTAGAGACCTATTGTCGCAATATTTAGAAGACCCGACAATCACGCCAGAGGACTTATCGATTATACAAGTCAGTCAATTGAGAAAACCATATCAAGAAATGGTGTGGCTTCTAGCTAGGGTTCTTGGGAAAGAGTCAACTACTACAGTTCCTCGTCTGGCTCTTTATATTTATATTTTTCTATCCAAGAAAAAGTGATTTTCGACTAGTCGAAAATCATCTCTTCTAAAATCTCATTCTAGTTATCAAATTTTAAAAAGAACATGAAGTTTTTTATGTCTGCATATTTAATATTTTCCATCGCACACTGCCATATATTTGAAGGTTTATATTTATCAAAACAAGTTAATGGAAAGCTAGACCTTGTTCACACATGGTACCCTGCTCTGTGGAAGCAAAAGGAGATGTACCACTTTTATGAAGTCTATGATGCTTTTGTTTCTTCTTTCAAGAAACTCATATTTGGAAATAGTACTTTGAGACTATCATTGGATGCAACAACCTTTTTGGACAAAAGGGGAAGTTTCGAGTCAAATGAAAATTTTAGCATCATTAGAGTTTATTGCTCTAGAGATGCCCCAATTTATCTTCCATTTTATGTTCTGAATAGAATGTTTATAATAGAGGTTTGCATACAATACAACTTTTGGGCATGTTTCTCTTATGAGAGAAAGAAAAAACAATCCATCTCTTTACCATGGAAGATTGGTGAAGTTACACTAAAAAATGCTTCAAAAATTGATGAATATGCAATCCAGTTTGACCAATATAATTTGAAGATGGAAAATCAAATAAAAGAATTCGACCTCAATCAACATTTTATGAATCACGTGACTTATTTTGGTTTTAGAATATCATATGCAGATACTTATTTGTTTGGAGAAGAAGAAGATGATGGAAATAACCTTGAATCGGTTCCAATGGGAGACCTTGAAACTGTTGTTAGTACAAATGAAGCACATAGAAAACATTGAATGGTTGTTAATAAACAAAGAAAAAGATCTCAAAATACTTCTCATAGAAGCGGAAAACCCAAGCAAAATCCCCAAGTTGTAATTCAAGAACAAAAGAAATGTTTAATTGAAAATTCTGGTGACAAGATGATCGTGATCCTCCAAAACAGAGTCATGAAAGACCTCGCAAGCTTACAATTAATAGTAAAATAAAAGGACATGAAAATCAACAAGAAGCGGGTGAGCTCATACCTGATGATGATTCCCTTGAGGACATGGAACTGGATGCAAATATCGAAGACATAGAATTTTCAGGCGAAGAGCAAAGGATCCAAGAAAGTAAAGAAATTATAGTGAAGTTGGCAACATAAGAACCGATTTTCTATGAAAAAGAATCCTTAACTCTTCACAATGCTTTAATCGATAAACACACTAAGAAGTTAGCCTTGAAAAGAGTTAATTCAAAAGAAAAGAAGGTTCAGGAAAAAACAAATTCAGAGTTTAATTTGAAGGGATTTTTACCATAAAAAATTGCCAAGATTCATAGAGTTATCGGTGATGCTCTAGGGATCTCAGTGGATGAAATGGAAGTAGAAAATATTATGCTTAGAGAAAGGGTTAAAGAGATGGAATATGTTTTAATGCCACCCCCTATTTTTTCAAGTCATATTGCCACTATTCAACCTGGGAAAAGTTATGGCAAAACACAAGTATCAAGTTCAAAGCTAAATGGAACATCAAGTCTACTTGGCGTAGTCAAACATTATGTAGGAGAAAATATAAAAAATAGAATGTCTCTTTAGAGGCATGTGATCTGGCAAGTATCTTTGTTTCTTTGGGTTCATGGATTACTAATTTAAGAGAGTACCTCCAGGTTGACCTCAATAATGACGAGGGTTTCTACAAAGATGTTGTTATCACATTTGTCTTGAAAGTTTATGGAATGAGTGAAATGAAAAGGAAAAAGGAAGATTTACCATCCCCTACATGAATTAAGGAATTGAAAACTTGTTGTCTTAACAAAATTAAAGTTTTAAAAGAAATATTGGTTGATGTTGACACTCTAAGTGTCAAAAAGGGGAATCCTATTTTAAATTGATTGAGTTAGATTTATTAGGAACTATCGGAGAAGTCTCGGATCCTAAACTAATTCTTAATTCCATGCTTATGACGAGGGAGAAATTTGAAGAACACCTTGAAATATTAAAAGGGTTATCAACAGAAAAATTCAATAGTATGACCGAGTACACAGAACATGAAGTAGAAAGTTGGCTTATAAGTTATGTCAATAAAAACAAAGATATTGAAGACAGAATTCACCAATTTTCAATTGATTTAATAGAATTAGAAGGTACATCAAAGTCAGACAGGAAATAATTGTTGCACCGATGAGAGAATATATCGAAACTTGGTTAAAGCAAGCTTTAATCAAGATAATTGAAGATGACTAGGTGGAAACAATTGGTACTAGTCATGAAATTGCAATCCAAGACAATATAAAAGGAACATCAACAAGCAATTAGAAGAGAGAGAACATCATCATAGTGAGTAATACAAATCACATGCTTCCCAATTCTTTTTTCTTCCTATTCAGAAGTCATCCAGTTGTGTTTTATCTATCCCAAGAAAAACATAATCAATTTTCTGATCTTTTCTCTTTGTCTTCCTTTCAGGTCCATCCATGTTCCCATCTTTATTTTATGGTCAATGGGAACCCAATCCCAATCCAACTTTGGATGAATGCATTTTATTTTTAAGACTATCAAAGACGATATTATTTTTTGAATCCCAGCGAACTACTTCGAGGATAAAATTTAATAATATCTTTTGAACTCTGAGTTTTTAGCATTGGATATATTTAAAGTTTTCCTATCATATTCTATCATGTTATCAATGAATAGACTCTTTTAAATTTCTCTCATATGTGGGCCTTTACCTTTCTTTCCTTGAATTTGATCGAAAATATTGAATATTGTGAGGGATGTGATATTTATTTTATCTTTCGTGCAATCGTTATTTATGTATTTTATGTATGCAAATATTATATTGTATGAGTGAAGATTCTTGATTCATTTCTCGGGAATCTTTGGTATATGTGTTATATTTTCAATCAACAATATTTTTATTTATTTGAGTGATAAATATTTGGAGTTTACTATTTAGTATCCTCCCATTTTTCATATTATCATCCCAAAATATTCAAGATAAATCTTTAAAGAATTAACAGAGTAGTAGCATCTCTATAAAAACACAGGGGGATATTCATATCCTCGTGAGGTTGTTGTTTGTATCTTAACAAATCTGAGCATCAACATTATTGGTGACCATACTGGGGAGAACAAAAGACTGGTTTCACAGACCACAATTGTAATGACCCAACCTCATACATCACAATAGAAAATCATGATGTAGTATTACACAATTGTTTGGTTGATAGTGGAGCGACTAACAATATTATTCCTTTATCAGTAATGGAAGCTATGGGAATGGGATGTACGAAGTATTATGAAACTGGAGAGAGTATATTTGTGATAGATTCTAGGAAGGTCCCAACATATAGGGAAATCAAATATTTTTGTGCCTGGATATCTGTAGCTCCCCACATTACAACTGTTTTCACTATCATTGTGGTTGATTTTCCTCCAGCATATAGAGTAGTTCTGGGAAGAGATTGGTGCTCACTAATTGGAGGTTACATCATGAATGATGGAAGTTGTATGATGTTACCAAATAAAGACAGAACAATGGTGAAAGTTCCTCGAGAATCCAGAAAGCCAGTTTCTTTAAGGAAAAAATACAATTAATTAATGCAAGATTACATTGATGTTGGAATTGGAAACTATGTTGTGCTTGACCTAGATCAACCAAGTATTTTGAAACAAAAAGGAGAAAATTATTTTGAAGTATTTTGGAAGATGTCTTTTGATGGTTCCTACTCCAAATCAGGAAGTGGAGTAGGGATTGTTTTCAAGAGCCCCATTTCAATTATATATACACACATCATCAAAATCGAATTTCCTTGTACAAATAATGAGGTTGAATATGAAGCATTGATACAAGGAATGAATCTTGCACTACAGATGAAAATTGAACACTTGATCATAACCGGTGATTCTGAACTGGTTATAAATTATATAAGAAAAAAGTACAAGATCAAAAAAAAAAGTTGAAATTTTATGCCAAAAGAGTAAATGAACTCATGAATTCTTTCAGTTCATTTAACATTTCTTCCATACCAAGAGATAAGAATTAGAAGGCAAACTCACTGACGGTTGTTGCATCTTATTCAATCATGATGATTCACAAAGCCAAAATACATTCCAGGTCAAAAGGATTTTTAAGCCTTCAGTTCATGATAATCAAGATTATCTTCAAGTTTTTGAGAATTATGAGCAATTGGCTGAATTTTTGGCCGATACAAGTGATGTTGTAGAGAACTATGAAGATCAAAGTCATATACATGTTTCAAAGGATTGTATCAATTTTGAATCTCTTTTCACAAGAGATAACCAAACCAAAGTGCCAAACTTGAAAGAAGAAGTGTCTATTAGAAAAGTGCAGGAAACTCAGAAAATAAATATCGGCACACAAGATTCTCCAAAGTATGTAAATCGTGGTACTAGTTGTATTGAAAAAGAAGTTGATTAATATATCACTTTGTTCAAATAATATTATTATTTTTTTGTATGGACATATGATGACTTGAAGGAGTATGATAAATTGATATTTCAACATATCATACCACTGAAAGAGGGAACAAATCCGATCAGAAAAAAATTGAGGATCATGAATCCTAAATTAAAACCCCTGGTAAAAATTGAGTTGGAAAAGTTGAAGAAGGTCGAAATAATTTTTCTGATTAAACATTCATAATGGCTTTCGAACCCTGTTATAGTAAGAAAGAAAAGCGAGGAGATTCATCTTTGTGTTGATTTTAGAGAATTGAATAAGGAAAGTATCAAAGATAATTATCCCCTCCCTAACATGGAACTATTCTTGCAACAAGTGATTGGTTCAGCGTTGATATCTATGTTAGATGGTTTCTCTGGATATAATCAAGTACTGGTTGTAGAGGAAGATAGGATTAAAACCTCTTTCATCACACCTTGGGAGACATATGCATATGTACGTATTCCCTTTGGCTTGAAAAATGTTGGAGCAACTTTTCAGAGGGTAATGGATCATGCCTTCAAAGATCTAATTGGAAAATTTATGGATGATTATCAAAATGATCTTACCATTCATTCCAGAATAAGAGAAAAGCACATCGAGCGATTATGATTATATGGAATATCTTTGAATCCCAAGAAATGTTTGTTTGCAGTGTCAGAGGGAAAACTCTTGGGACATATAGTCAGTAAAGAAGGAATCTACATCGATCCATAGAGAGTCAAAGTTATCAATGAATTAAGCCCTCCAACATTGAGGAAAGGAGTACAATGATATTTTGGCAAGATAAACTTTGTAAAGAGGTTTGTCCTAGATTATGCCACAATTGTGAAATCGATAAATGTCTTGTTGAAAAAGGATCAAAAATTTGAATGGACACAAGAAATTCAAAGAGTATTCGCTAAAATCAAGCATGAAATTACTTCAGCTCAAGCTCTTGTCGGCCCAAATTTTGATCAAGATTTTATCATATATTCTTTTGTTTTAGAAGAGACCATTGCTTCTATTTTAACACAAAAGAATCTCAAAGGAGAAGAAATTCCAATAAGTTTTATGAGTAAAACTTTGCATTATTATGAGTTGAGATATTTAGAAATAGAGAAGCAAGCTCTTTCTTTGGTTAAAACAGTGGCACACTTTAGAACTTACATCTTTTCATCTTACGTTATAGCATATGTTCCAACATCTTCAATGAAAATGCTCCTTAATAAAAAATTGAGAGAAGGGAAATGGGAAAACTGGCTTGCAAAAATTCAAGAATATGACATTGAGATCAAGCAATTGAAAGCAGTCAAAGGGTAGGGGTTGTGTAAACTTATGGCATGGACCTGATTCACTAAATGGGGTTATATCAATTTCAACTGGATCTCATTCATCCATGATAAAATGGTATAAGGATATCATTTTATATCTAAAATCTAGCCAATTTCCAAATGGTATGTCTTCAAAAGAAAGAAGGTAACTAAAGATGAAAGCAAAACAATATGTACTAGTTGTTGAAACACTTTTTCGAATAAATTTTGATGGAATGTTGTTAAGATGTATTGATTCAATGAAATCCCAAAAGGTGCTTGTTGAATTTCATGAAGGAATTTATGGAGGACATTTTGCACCTACAACTAAAATAAATATAATTATGAGAGTGGGCTATTACTGGCCAACCATTTTTAAAGATTCATGTGCAATAATTTAAAAGTGTATTTCTTGCCAAAGATTTTCTGGAAAAATAAAAAGAGCAACAATGCCATTGTAGTCTGTAACAGTTGAAGAGCCTTTTGTATAATGGGGACTTGACATCATTGGCCCAATTAATCTTAACTCTAGCAAAGGCCATTCTTATATTCTTACTACAACTGACTATTTTACAAAGTGGAAAGAAGTTGTATCCCTCAAGAAGGTTGATTCTGAAGATCTCGTAAATTTCCTCAAAGAGAATATTTTATCAAGATTTGGAGTTCTAGAGAATATTGTCATAGACAATGGATCAATATTTATCGGGTCAAAGTTTACCAAGTTTGGTGGGGAATTTGGTATTATAATGGGACAATTTTCAAACTATTATCTCCAGGGAAATGATTTAGCTGAATCTACAAACAAAACATTGATCCAAATCCTTAAGAAAACAATTGATGTGAATCAAAGAAACTGGCATGCAAAGTTAATAGATGCATTATGGGCTAGTAGACTTACACCGAAAGACAATACTGTATTGTCATCATACACACTAATATATGGGAAATAAGTAATGTTAAAATATACCGTGACTTACTTCACACACTTAGTCAAACTTAGATTTCAACCTCCAATAACTTCAACAATAATGCAGTGAACTTAACAACATTCTACCGTACTTTGTGAGAAAAAATACATTGACTAAGCAAATTGAAAATTAGCAGTGGAAATTAAATGAAAAGTAGACAACATTCACACACATTTGACACAAAAAATAAAATGGACAACGCCCCTGGAAAAACCCCGAAGGGAAAACCAACCAAGGAGAGATTCTTCTTATTGAGCTTGTAGGAAAGATTATGAGTTTACATTAGCAATATTTTTCAGCAAACAATGATCGTACTTATCTCACTCTCCAAGCACAATATCCTCCTTGAAAATAGTTCCAAAGCTGTCTTGAAAAATGTGTCACTATTGTACGACCTATATGTTGATATTATGGTAGTTGCGGGAGGTATTTACCTCCACGTGTAAACTTGACGAGAATAGAATACTCTGGGAAGCAAGAAGAAACCCTAATGAGTTGGCTAATAACCCTGGGAGGCTTGTTGGCTTAAGAAGATAATTTATATTAGGTTATTAGCCTCCAAGAGAAGAAGTCGGCCAAAAGAAATAATATATACTGAACAGACAGATACCCAGAATGAGAAGTCGGCCCAGGCAGTTAGCCAAAATTACTATAAATACAAGAGGCCAGTCTTCATTCTGGTAGACAGTCTCAGAATTGCAGAGCATCACTTGTGCGCACTGCAGTGCCCAGTTTTTTGCGCAGGTTTGGAAGAGAGCTGCCATTGCAACTGCTGCAGCTAGCAGATCGGTTTTGGCTTGGACCACCTCTTGGCTAGGGTTTGGACTATCTGATCATCTCTTGCTGGTGCTCTATCCTTGGGGAAAGGTGCGCTACCCTTTGTTTGGCTATCTAGCCCAGGGTTTTCTTCCGGAGTGATTCTCTGTCAAGGTTAAGGTGCTCGGAGGGTGGCTTTGGCCTATGGTTGGGTGACAATAGCGATATTGTCAATGGTAAAACGAGCACATCCATTATATTCTAATAGGTTATGGGCCCACACCTCCTTCATTCAGTCTAACCACTGGAAGGAAACATAGCCGTAAGGATATTGAGCTCGTTGAAGAGCTGCCGCTAGGGTTTCTAATAGGAGTAGTCACCATAGAACTGTCGTTAGGGTTACTAGCAGGTGCAGTTGCAGAAACCCTAATCCTCTCGTTGAGGCACCTTAAGTGAAGGGATTGACCTAATTTCTAGATAGATTGGTGCACCCTAGCCTAGCACATCTCTCGATACTCTCAGCAAGCCAAGACGTCAAGTTTGAGTTTTTGGCCAGATCTAGGATTGACCAAGTCAAAGCAACCATGACTTACTCTATGAAGTCAGAAAACAAGTTAGATGGAGCTTCTAACTTCAGAGCATGGAAGACAAGGATTGACCTCATCCTTGCCAAGAATAAAGTGTTGGATATCGTGAAAGGAAAGATCATGAAACCAGAGTTTGAAGAAGGAAAAGAGAAGGAACCGCAGAACATTGCAGTTATGGAGAAGTCCAAAGATTTTGACATCAATGCCATGAGTATCATAGTGGACTCTATCAAAGACCACTTGATACCCTACATCTCCCATCTTGACTTGTCGAAGAAGATGTGAGATGCCCTAACAAACCTCTTCTCAGTCAGAAACATTGGACAAGTAATGAGTCTGAAGAATGAGCTCCGTGACATGAAGATGAATGATGATGACAACATAACATCATACTTTGTGAGGATCTCTCAGTTAAAAAATCAACTAAAATCTATTGAAGAGATCATTTCAGAGAAGGAATTGGTAAACATAGTACTCAATGGTCTTCCCAAGACATGGGATGCATTTGCCGCAAGCATGAACACAAGGAAAGAGTATCCTACATTTGAAGAACTTTGGAACTTTTGTGCACAGGAAGAATCCAGGATTAGTGCAAAAGAGAAACCCCAAAAGAAGTACGATGATCAAGCCTTCACAACAAGATTCAAAGATTTCAGGAACAAAAGGAAGCTTGGTTCAAGGAGGAAGCCAAATCAAGAGAAAGATATTTTAGAAATACAATGCTTCAACTGTCTAAAGTATGGTCACTACAAGAATCATTGTCCCGAGCTAAAGAAAAGGAAGGAGAAACACGAAGCATCAGTTTCCGAAGAAAAGGAACCTACAAAGAAGACTAAGCAGGATGAAAGAGACTTCTTCTTCTGAAGGTAACAATACTCTTCTTATTTCTTGTACATATCTTGTTTGCATAGTCTTTGTACATATCTTGTATATCTATCTCTTAAAAGATAATATGTTCCAAGAATAACTATACTCATGGAAGAACAACAAAATAAGGATTGTTATCATTATACAAGTCAGATAATACACATGAAAGGATGCATCAAACAAATCATGTGGAAGCTATTACAAGATAAGCCGAAATCAGAATCAATCATGAAGAGACTTAGAAGAAGTCAACAATCAAGAGAAAATTGGAGAAAGACTTATGAAATTTTTCATAAGACAATAAGATGGAAGCGTGGACTCTGTTAGACGGAGGGAGGCGATTATATATTGCAGAAGACAATAAGGATGCAGACGGAAGCGTGGAATTTGTTAGACGGAGGGAGTAGATTATATGCACTCATACATGAAGCAAGGATTAGGAGGGAACTAATCCTATGATCCATTGAAGATGATGAAGTATATATCCATGGTAGCATCCATGAAAGACAGTACGTGTTCAGTTCAACCTCAGAAGAAGTCTTCTTCGAAGAGAAGCCTCAAAGTATCCTTGGTTGTCCATCCACATCCATGGTCCTATGATGAAAGAAAGAAATGAAATCTTTAGGGCATGGAATCTATAAGAAACTCCATGGACCCAAGAGCTAAAGAAAAAAATTGGGAAGAACATGAAGATTCCAAGAAAGAAAGAGAAGCCAAAACAACCAGTCAATAAGAATCACAAGATTACCAGCCTGATATGAACTCACTAAAAGCAATCAAGCAGAGGAATTGAAAGTTGTGATGAAGAACAATGTATATATGCAAGCATTGCAAGATCTAGAACTAGAGATTCTCCCAGATGGAGGGAGAAGACTATGACAATTACTTGTTCTAGTAAACCAAACATACCTCTACATGAGTCCTTATATCATCTGCAATATCCATGGGTTGGATTTCTACATCAGATGAATGCAAAGAATGTTCTCCAGAGCAACTGAACAAAGAGAATATGAAGAGCAACCTCAAGACCTTGAGGCATACCAAAAAGAGACCCTTGTATGCAGATAGAAGAAGATAACTTGGTGGAGAACCTCCAGTGCACAACAAAAGCGTGGTGAATATTTTCTATAACAAAGATATTGTATCAAGATGATTAGTCAAAAGATCAGATCTCATGATGACAGAGGAAGTGCCACATGGATATGTTCCAGTTTTCCAACAATGATATACTTTATTGATCAGAGCTACATGAAGCTATCAGAGAAGACCAGTGTTCCAGACCGAAGTACATTTGAAATCAAGCATTACATTATCTGTGATGAAGTCCAGAAAGGAGAAAGTGGTTCTCCAATACATATCTCCATAGATGAGCAGATAAGCAGACATTTTGATAAAGCTTCTGTTCAAAATGAAAGAGTTTGTGTACTCAAGATGGATCTTGTGGAGATGACTTCCTTATTAAAAAAGGAAGAGATGACTCCCAGGTTGGGAGGGAGCACTGATGTATTATTGATTGATGGATATGATGAGCAGATTCTTTCTAGTTCGGAAAGTGGATTGATATTTTTGACGGACATACATTTTCCAGTTCGGAAAATGGTCCAGATTGTTGATGTACCATAAATAGTGACTGCCCATTGTGGTTAACATGGGGATTGGTCTAGGGAAGTCTCTCTTCTTGAGGGTTACTCAAGAAGACTGGCCCGCCTCGCCGGACAATGACTTCCCATTGTGGTTAACATGGGGAGTGGTCTGTTTTAGAGGTTGGTGCAGGACAAACATTTCCTTAGGGCAGATTCATTCTCTCCAGGTTTCACTTTGTTTAGTGTCGGAGGAATGGCCTAGGGTGGGGAATGGTCCAAGTTCAACAATCAGGGATAGAAATTCCTTAGGGCAGACTCATTCTCTCCAGGTTACACTTTGTCTAGTGTCGGAAGAATGGCCCAGGGTGTGGAATGGTCCAGGCTCATAAATCAGGACAATTATTCTTCCTTGCTTGAGAAGAATAGTCTAGATAGCTCATCATTGATGTTTTACCTTCTGAGGGCAGATGCTCTTCCAAGATCTCACAGATGTGAGTGGAAGAATGGCCCAGATGATTCAGTTTATATCATAACATTGTTTCTGTGCAGGTTGGTATCAGATGATTGTTATGAAGACCGTATGTCTCTAGACAGTAGATGTATACTACTGTGGTGGATGTGTTCCACTGTTTGATCAAGTATATGTGTGGTACTTGGTGTGGTAGTGTACCACTGGATGGTAGTTGTGTACTACTATGGATAGACACAGTTGTGTTCTATTGAATGATATTGTTCTGATTGCCTTGAAGACTATCGACAGTGTTGAAAATGATTATCAACTAGATGGATAATCAATGAACAGAGATTTCCCAGACATAAAATGGTTCAGAACATTTATTCTTCTAGATTAGAAGAATAGCTCTTGTGTCACTCTGTGGAGTGAGCATCATGTCTGATTACTCAGATAGAGTATGGTTCTGAGAGATGATGCAGCTGATGACATTGATGGTGATGATGGTGCTCATGATCTATTCATGAGATAGTCTAGATGACTATGTTGATGCTACCGGGTGAATGGTATTTTTTATGCTCAAGACCATTACCTGTAATACCTCCCTAGCTAGGAGGGAGTGTTGATATTATGGTAGTTGCGGGAGGTATTTACCTCCACGTGTAAACCTGACAAGAATAGAATACTCCGGAAAGCAAGAAGAAACCCTAATGAGTTGGCTAATAACCCTAGGAGACTTATTGTCTCAAGAAGATAATTTATATTAGGTTATTAGCTTCCACGAGAAGAAGTCGGCCAAAAAAAATAATATATACTAAACAGACAGATACCCAGAATGAGAAGTCGGCCCAGGCAGTTAGCCAGAATTACTATAAATATAGGAGGCTAGTCTTCATTTTGGCATGCAGTCTTAGAATTGCAGAGCAACACTTGTGCGCACTGTAGTGCCCAGTTTTGTGCGCAGGTTTGGAGGAGAGCTGCCATTGTAGTTGTTGTAGCTAGCAGATCGGTTTTGGCTTGGACTACCTCTTGGCTAGGGTTTGGACTATCTTATCAGCTCTTGTTGGTGTGCTATCCTTGGGGAAAGGTGCACTACCCTTTGTTTGGCTATCTATCCTAGGGTTTGCTTCTGGAGTGATTCTCTGTCAAGGTTAAGGTGCTCGGAGGGTGGATTCGGCCTATGGTTGGGTGACAATAGAAATATTGTCAATGGTAAAACGAGCACATCCATTATATTCTAACACTGTACGACCCTGTAAAATCAACACCACCTCCAAAATCTACCTCAAAAAACATGTTAGAGCTCTTTTGTAATTTCGGTACAGACTGTACAGACTCTTCCTACAACAAATGCCTAAAAAATCGTGCCTTTATATCCTGCCTCGATTTTTGTGCATAGAAAATAGTTGTATGGATGCTAAATCCATATTGTATGGCCTCCTTTAATGTTGTACAATACTTCTATCATAAATGTTGAGTTTCTTTGGATGTGTGCCCCTTATTCTCCTTGGGAAGTGTTTCAATCCAGAAGTACCTCCAAGCTACAAAAACTATCAAGCAAAAATGTCAATTCATCTAGAACTGAATGCCTTTTCATATGCTGTAAATTCTGAAGACACAGAAGAAATTTATCCCTTGCAAAGAAGGTATAATCATTTGATGCATATGGAAGAACAAAGGAATGAGGCATTGAGGAAAATAAATTGAAGACATCAATCTATAAAAAGGTATTTTGATCAAAGTGCTTCAACCAAAGATTTTCAAAAAGGACAACTAGTATTGTTTTGGAACGTAGCCAAGGAGAAATCTTCTTTGCACACAAAATTTGAAGTGTTGTGGATTGGCCCCTATGTGATTGAAAATGTCTTGGGATACAATTCTTATTTTCTCAGAGACATGAAGGGAACATTTCAGATGTTGTCATTCAATGGACAACATCTTAATTTTTTTTCTTTTGATCAATTTTGTTATCACATGTACATAGTTTTATTTTTCATGTACATACTTTATTCTTCAATATTTTCCCTCATATTAACTCCATACCCAATCGGCAAGATTCTAGATTCTTAGTAACTCATAGGGGGTTGATATCCCACAGTTGGAGCCAGTTGTTGATCCTAAAATATGCTAAGTTATAAAGTCTCTCTCTCTTGTATATCCATTCCTACACTTCGAAAAAATTTCAATTTATGGAGGGTTCATGAGTTATATTGTAATTTCCGTCGCCCTCAAAGTGCACCTTCCTATTCCTCTCTCACTAAAATGCACCATACTTACCCATACTTAGAATTTTCTTCATGTATTTCACGAGGTCGCACATATTTTTTCATACGTATACTTATTCGTTGTCATTGTTATACAATCATTTTCCACCTAATCACTTGATGGGAATCATCTAGTGGTTAGCAGTTAGAACCCCTGAATTATACCACTTTTCCCCTGAGTTTGTAGTACCTTTTTTCTCTGTCCTTAGTTTCCCTTTTACAACCCGTGACCAGAAAGTGTTGGTCGCTCCTTATCTTCTTGCAAAGGGAAACTCCACTATGTAAGTTGGTTGATGGTGATCACTTTTCCTTCGTAATAAAATTGCATAATGCGTAAAACTAATGAGGCAACCTCCTTGGAATACGCTTAGTTCTATCCCAACAACATGTTAATATATTTAAATTAGCACCCATTACTTTGATATCAATCAAAAGAGTATTATCATGCAACTAAATAGGAAGGTTAGGAAGCATCTCTTGTGGTTCGAAGGTACATTAACCATCAAAGGATTACAAAGTAATGGTTGTTGAAATGTGTTCCAGCAAGCCTAACTTCTTCCAAATAGCTATGAACATGGCACATGGTGAAGGTACTTCATCCATAAGGTGATGGTGAATAATCAGATTCTTCACAATGAAAGGAATATTAGATGTAGTGGCATGAGGTAGGTGATGTTCAACATTTTCTAAATCAAAAGTGACCATACGAGATTAAGCAAGATTAATACCCATGATAGTGTTCAACATATACTTTCATTGAGAAGTGCAAGTTTGGAGGACCTCTGATGCTAACATATTTGAAGGGGACTGAGCCAAATCTTCAAGGATGAAATAATTATGGGAATCCCTAGTGTGAGGATTGTGCATTGTTCTCCCTAAAATATTTTTTGGTACATATAGAGTAGGGTTGGCATTGGGTTGATTTATCTAAAAAGGGCCACTAGAATATCATTGAGTATTCTCCTTATTAGGAGACTTCTTTTGAGGTTGCCTCTATTTACAATGAAGTGTTTAATGGTTCACCTCCTTAGATTTCATGTAATTGATTTGATATAAAGGATTTCCTCCTTGCAAAGGACTTGAGGAGCTAGAAGTGAAAGGTTGTGTACCCTCCTTGGAAACATTTTTTTGTTGAGGGAAATAATTCTTCAACATAGTGAGAGAAGCCTGATTGTTTTGATTACATTGATTCTATAGGTTATTGAGGTCTTCTAGCTCCAAATAGTGATGTTGATTATAATGATTATAATGACCAACAGTGATGGTGAAAATGTGATCAATATTAACTTGATTTTTTCATATATGTTATTGTTACGGCTAGTTTTTTTTTTGGGGGGGTAGCATCATTATTGCCCCCAACATTATTCGCATTATCCTTGGTATTGTCCCCTTTGCCTTTGTTGTATTCATTATTTTTTTAGTTCTTATTGCTTTTATTATGATTATTTCTCATGATTTTGTTCTTCATTATTTCCTTGGCCCCGATTGAGTTGTTGATCCAAATTCTAATTAACTACAAGAGGAGAATATTTAACAAAATTACTAGAAGGGGTTAAAAGGTTAGTATCAATAAATTACGCTTGATAGCAATTGGATGCTTGAGGAGATTTTTGGGCATATGAAATAGGTGGAGAAAAATATGGAGATACTTTGTAATGAAGATTAGGTCATCCAAATTGGCTAGGAATAGAGGGAGGAATTGATCCATCTAATCTAGGAGAAATGGGATGATGATAGATAGGTAAACACATTGAGTATACAAAAATTCAAGAACTTAAGCTATTTAGGATGGTGTCTTCCTCACTAGTAGGTCAATGTAAGGGAAGGGAAAAATCCTTGGAGACTTAAGGAAGCAAAGAGTTCACAAATCAATCTAATACAAGATGAGGATATAAAGGGATTTTACAAAAAACTATGCATATACCTCTACTCTTTGATATGATATGTTATGTGTGTAGAAGTACATTGTTTAAATGTAGTTGATAATTATATGGTATTCTTGTGTTGAATGGGTATTCTACAAATTATTTTAAAATATGTCACTATTATATCCATAAAGGTAGAATATGCTAGTAGTAAGGTCTATGTACCACTTAGCATCCACCCCTATGAGGGTTTACTGGAAAAGCCTAAGTCTAACAAAGTTTTCAGTGATATTTATAGAGAAACACCATAAGTGAAATGTCATAATATGATTGCTAGGGTCCTCCAATTTTAAATTCAAACCATTAGGAATGTACGAAGGAAGCTTAGTAGGCATATCCATCCAAGTGGCATCATGACAAATACAATCATTGGTTAGTTTAACTAAATCTGGAAGGTTTGAGATTACTACAAAAGATAAAGTATAGATCTAATTTCCCCTTGGTGGAGATGAGGGAAGAACATTTTTCAAAGCTTTACTTTGATTGAGATTTCCTCTAGCACATCTACCATATCTTCCCCTAGTTCCAACTCCAGCAGCTCCTGACATGATGAATGTGCTACTAGGTCTATGAGATGGAAGAAACTTTCCAAATAAATATGGTTGTCCTAAAATTCTTCAAGAATGTCTATGCATAAAATATCAAAGTAGCACACTCTTAAGACACTCTATCAAATCCCAAGTAACCCAGTGGATAAAAGGGACCTTCTAAATATGCATCCCTACTCAATGATGAAATCCAATGTAGGAAGCTTACACAAGTGAAGGTAAGAAGATAATTTTAATAACCCCAAGTATGCTCCCTTAGGTACTAAAATAAATGACAAACATCAAGGGTCATTATTGCCTACAAGTGAGTACCACAGAATGGTAAACACTTGGGAGAATGATCACAAATTTTCTTGTTCACATTGTATGGTTAGGTGAAATGGAGTTCCTTGAAGTAACTTAATGAACTGCTTAATGTTTACTACCTTGTGAATTTTTTCTATTGTAAGGAAATCTAGTAAGTCGTCAGTGTTGGGTGAGTATTTATTAAGTCCACCATATGAAAGTGATCTAGCAATGTAGAAATATCCCATATCATACAACTTTCCCTCCGATTGTACACCTCGTTTTCAAGAAATTATAATTGTCTTCATGATTACATACACATGTTACAAAGGTCTTTATTTCAATTATTTAACTCTAATTTTATGGTTTTAATATCCTTTGGGAATTAAAAACCACCCTTTGATTCTAAATCAAAGGCCCTTCTAAGTGTTGGTGTAACAAAGAAGAAAAAGGATTGGTTTATTTTAGCATGTTGTGTGATTAATTTTAGGGTTGCAATTTGAAGAAATGGCTTAGTTTTGTGTTATTTGTGTTTTAATATCTCTATAGAAATCAATACTAAGCAAAGGTCATGAACTAGTGATTATCGAAAAAGTAGTTCTTAATTTAAGTGTTTTGTGTGCTAATAGATTTGCGAAAAACTAAATACTTGAAAAATAAAAGTACTTTAAAATATAAATCGTATTTCTATTCTTTGATTTTCTTATAAATCGTATTTCTATTCTTTGATTCTCTTACACTGTGATATGCTCAAACAACCCCAATCAACAATGAGTAAGAAAAAATATGGAGGAAAACGATACTAAAAGTTCAAACAAAAAAATATGAGTACTTGATCAACAACTAAGAAAATGTTTCTTATATTGATTATTATTATTTAACAATTCATATGACAAACAATAACAAGTGGCTACAAGCAGTGAAACTAGAAACAAAAATCTATCTCAAATAAAACCTAAAAAAAATAAAATTAGTTTTCTATCCTAAACGAAAAATTGTGCTAGAAAAGTGGTCATTGGTGTGTTGCATCGTTGAAAAAGGTCAGATAGTAGCACCTCAAGGAACTTAGGAGATAGAGAATATAAAAGTATTGAAATGAATGATTGTGCGAATTTCAAGCTAAAAAGAACTCTATCATGATTTAAATTAAGAACAGTGGCACAATCAAGGAAAAAAAACAGAGTAAGAGTTTCAATCACTATAATAGAATACAGGTTAATATTCTAACTTTATTATATTTTATTTTTTTTTGAAAAAAAACATGTTTGTATTAACAAAAAAATTAAAGTACAATAAAATTAACTAACAAGCGTGAGTCACCTAAAGGCCAAGAGACCTTTAAGTTACACCACATCTTAATCAAACAACCAATACTTGCATATCTCTATAGAGATTGCTTTGAATTTAAAATGAATGTTTAATTGATTAAACAAACATTCTTTAAATGAAGCAATAAACAATTTTTTTCACCTTGATCAAACTATGGGGTTCCCTCATGACTCTGGAGGAGACTCTGCAAATCGACTCTAGGGTTTCAACTCTCGTATGCATGCCTTAATGCCTCCCTCTGAGGGAGGGGATCCGCCCTCGGGATCCTCGTCCCCAGATCTACAGACCTTCTAGGCCCTCATCACGTCTTACGCTAGAGCTCCCAAGCCCCTGCCCTCCCGATTCGTCAAAAAGGCGACCAAAATCCCTAAGGTTGTTGTCTTCGCCCCTGCAGGGCGATCTTTGGCTCTCAGACTTGCAGATAGAGGATTAATAGGTCAATTCACAAGCCTGTGGCCTTCCCCAAATCCATGCACATCTGATTAGAAGCAAACTGGCGCAAAATGATCAAGGGACAAATGTCGTCAACCTTCTGTGGTAAGGGATTCTTCGCCTTTATGTTTGAAAAAAAATAATATAGAGATTTGATTTTTCGAAGTGGCCCTTATTTCATGGGGGGCGGAGGAATGTACCTAAACAAATGGACTCCAGAATGTAGCCCAAAGAATGATATTCCCTCAGCAATCCCAGTATGGGTGAGGCTGCCCTTCCTCCCCCTTCATTGTTGGAACAATGAAACCATTAGAAATGTAGGAAACACCCTCATAAAGTACATTGATCATGCTGAACCATGGGAAGGCCTTCAAGCCTATGCCAGACTGTGTGTAGAAGTAGATCTGGAAAAAGGCCTCCCTGAAGCAATACAACTGAACTTGTATAGTTGGTCCTACATCCAACAGGTAGACTACGAGCAAATTCCCTTCAAATGTAAAACCTGCCACAAATATGGACATTTTGCCAAATCTTTCCCTCGGGCCAAAGACATGCAGGACCAAGATCCCAAGCAAGACCAGTGGCAACAACTAAAGAGGAAAAAAACAAATGGGAAAACCTAACCCATCCCAACTCAAAACCAAAGGGAAAAACCTCCTGATCCCCACAAAAAGGAGAATCAAGCCACAAATGATATGCAGAGATCCACCTAGACGAAAACCTTGAATAAATCAGGGAATCCAAGAAAGAAAACAATGGAAATGGACAAGAAGAGGAAGGAGAAGGAAATGATAAATACCCAAAAAAGGAAAAAGAAGTTCTGGATCTAAGTGGAGAATCCTCAAAATCTCTCCCCGCCCGAGCTATGGAAAACCCAGAAATGTCAGAAGAAGCGAGACAAGACTCCTCAAAAAGTGAATCTGACCTGGAATTAAATGAAACTATGAACAACAGGAGACCTGGAAGGAAATCACACAGAAATAAAAGAGAATCCACAGTAGATAGAGAAAAGGAACTAGGCATACAAAAAATAATCGAGGAAACTCTAAAGAAAGATGGAAAATCTGGGAAAAGCAAGGAAACCCAACATAAGGGCACAACTTCACAGCCCTCAAGAGGGGGGGCACCAAAACACTCTGATAAATTATGAAAATCGTCTCCTGGAATTGTAGGGGATTAGGAAGTAAGCTCAAGAAATAAGAAGTCAAAAAATTGATACAAACAAAAAAACCTTCAATCCTCATGATCAAGGAGACGAAAATGAGGGAGCAGGAAACCCTCAAAGACCTGCAAAAAATTTGGAGCAAATGCGATGGGCGTGCAGTGAACTCCAGAGGGGCCTCAAGCGGAATCAAAATATTTTGGAAGATAGAAGAATTCGACTTAAAATCTCAAATTCAAACCCAATTCTGGCTTATGGTAAATCTTCTCAATAAAGACTCAGGTATGGATTACTCCATCATTAATGTTTATATGCCAAACAATTATAATGAAAAAAATGAATGTTGGCAATCCTTGTTGGATCTTGCCAAGGAGAATCCTCCCTAGAACCTTATCATTGCAGGAGAATGTTGGCAATCCTTGTTGGATCTTGCCAAGGAGAATCCTCCCCAGAACCTTATCATTGCAGGAGACTTCAATACAACTAGAGCTTCAAAGGAAAAAAGAGGGGGCTTGGTTGTAAGGGATCAATTTTGGGAAAGGTTGGAGGACCTTATCTCGGACTTGGATCTTTTTGATGTTCCCTCGAACAAGGGAATGTACACTTGGAATAATAGAAGAGCAGGGCCTGGGCACATAGCCACAAGATTGGATAGATTTCTGATCAACAACTCATTGCTGTCCCTCCCCTACAAACCTTGTTCTACGAATCTTCCCTGGGCGGGCTCGGACCACCACCCCATAAGATTGGCCTTCGAAGCTCAATAGAACTGGGGCCCAATCCATTCAAAATAAACCCCCTCTAGTTGGACTGCCCCGAGCTCATTCAATCCATTTCTCAATTATGGAATCAGTGGATCACAGGCTCACCAAATTACATCTGGGAGCAGAAGCTTAAACTAGTCAAGGATTTCTTAAAGAGCTGGGCTAAAAACTCTGCACAAAGCAAAGCAAAAGACAAAAAGTCTCAGCTGGAATCTCTACAAGAAGAAATGGAAACTATAGAGATTCAACAAAACCTCCTCATTCAAGAGAAAAATCTACACAAAGAGTACCTACAAGCTCTAGCAGAAGAGGAAATCACTTGGCACCTTAAATCCAGGAGTCTCTGGTTGAAAGCAGGAGACCAAAATACATCCTTGTTCCACAATCAAGCCAAAGTGAGGAACTAGTCAAATCAAATTTCAGAACTCAAAACCCCCGAGGGTGAAATCCTAAAGGATTTCACCCAAATCAAGTAGCACGTCTCCTCACATTTCCAAAATCTGTACACCACCTCTGGAAAGGATGAGGATCATCTAATTGAATCCTTTCTCCAGCATATCCCTAGAAATATCACTGAGGTTGATTACACCCACCTTGACAGACCCATCGAGGAAGCAGAAATCCTCACAACTTTGAACCAATTCCAAGATGACAAAGCCCCCGGTCCCAATGGCTTCACCCTGCATTTTTATAAAAAATGTTGGCATATCATCAAGAAAGACTTCATAAGAATGGTGTGTTTCGCACACAAGGCTAAAAATTTGAGAGGAGAAACTAACTCCTCTTTCCTGGCTCTCCTCCCAAAAGATCCTGGAGCCTCCTCCCTAAATCACTTCAGACCCATCTCCCTGTGTTACATTTCCTACAAAATCCTATCCAAAATAATTGTAAACAGACTAAATCCCCTCCTCAGCTCACTAATCCTACCAAAGCAAGGAGGCTTTGTAGTGGGTCGCTAGATTTGGGACAACTTCATTCTTGTCCAAGAGGAAAATCATGCCAGTAGCCCCCGGGGGGACTCAGGAATGGCTATAAAACTAGACATGGCCAACGCCTTTGACAGAGTGGAACATAACTTCCTTTTCAAGTTTTTGAGAAAATTGGGTTCCAGTCAAAGCTTCATGGATTGGATCTGCTCCTGTATCGCCTACCCTTGGATAGCGCCCTTACTAAATAGAAGACCGAGCCCTTTCTTCAAGGCGTCCAAGGGTCTAAGGAAGGGATTCCCCCTTTTCCCCTTGCTCTTTGTGATCATGACAAAATCACTAAACATAAATCTTGAATGGGAAAGCGCAAATGGCAATATTCCAGGAATAAAAATTGCTCAAGGAGTAAAAATACTGAACCACTCTCAATTTGCAGACGACACAATCCTCCTGAGCGGAGCCTCCAAATCCCTGGCCAAAAGAATCCTTCAAGTCTTGGATACCTTTCTTCTAGTTTCGGGAGGACTTATAAACAAATAAAAATGCCAAATTTATACCTGGAATGTATCGGCAATTATCAGAGCGGGAATAGCTCAAATCATGGGTTTTTCCATTACCCAAGACTGGAAATACTTCAAGTACTTGGGCCTCCCTCTCTGCATCAAAGTGCTCGCTGGTGAGTTTTGGCACCATTTCATCCAAAAGGTTAAGGAAAATATGGAAACTTGGGGTTCAAGGTGGCTCAATCTAGCAAGAAGGGTGGTGCTGATCAAATTTGTTCTCTCGGCCCTCCTCCTGTATCAATTCTCTACCCTTCTAGCCCCAAAGGGAATTTTAAAAGAAATGGCCCAACTCATTCGTAAATTCCTATGGCAAGGGGGAAAATCCAACCACAAAAAATTCCACTTGGTAAATTGGGAAACAATCACTCTTCTCAAAAAAAGTGGTGGCCTTGGAATCAGGGACCTCGAAATCACCAATTCTGCAATGGGAGATAAACTCCTTTGGAGGTTAGTCTCAGGTGATAATGACTGGTGGAAACTGGCCCTCATCAAAAAGTACAGACTGGGTAAAAGAAAAAGGAGTATGGACAATCCACAAACCCATCAAATAGGTTCTCAAATTTGGAAATTAATAAAGGGCGTTGCCCCCTTCTTCAAAGAACATCTTTCCTGGATCCCGGGAAATGGGAAAACAATAAGAATCTAGCAAGACCAAATCTTCGGGGTAATTTTCAATCCTCGTAAAGGATATTTCACAGAGCCAAAACGTTGGATGATAGACACAAGCAAGCGCACCCTATACGACATCTCAGCTTGGAATTCCAATGGCAGCTGGAGGGATTGGAACTTGGGGGGTGTTCCGCAACATCTGATAGTGCAGGCTCATCGCCTGACCATGCTTCTGAAAGGGGAAACTCCCATCCTCAAAAACTTTCTAGACAATAGGGGTTGGGGGGACAAAGGGTACTCAGTTAAAGATGGTTATAACAAGATCCTCAATACCACAAGAGATCATCAAATTTCAGCAAAATGGAATAATGTTTGGAATCAGGACTCCCTCCCCAAAATCAACTTCTTCACCTGGACCCTAGTGCACGATAAAATATTAACAGGGGAAAACCTCATGAAAAGAGGCTTTCATGGTCCCTTCAACTGCCCTCTTTGCCAAAATAGTCAAGAGAACATTGGCCATTTATTTTGGGACTACCCTTTTGCGAGAATGATTTGGATTTTGGCCTTCAAGGATCTTGCTAGAAATATAAGATGGCCCTCCTCCCCCCATCTCAGCCTGGGAAATTGGGACAAGTATTATCGGGGATCCTTCAAGGACAAGCTAGTTCTGAGGCGCATCTAGCGGGAGATGCCAAAGTTTATCTGCTGGTAGATTTGGATAACGAGAAACAAAAAAAAAAATCAAGGAATGGCTTCCCTTCCTCAAGCAACAGCTGCTAAAGAGAAACTGTTGCTCTGAGAATCCATGAACTCAAAACTTGTAAAAATAGAGGACCCAACCAACTGGACCGCCTGGGAAAAAGACTGGATGGCAAGTTTCAATCTCAGGGCCTCTAAGCACATCAACGCAGTAAACAAATCAAGATGGCAGCTTCACAGTATTCTCAACATAGAACTATGGATCCAAAAGAAAAAATTCCATACCCTCTGTTTTGATGGTGCTTCAAAGGGAAACCCAGGGGAGGCAGGCGCAAGGGGGGGTACTCTTTGATCCTGGAGGGAAAAAATCCTCAAGCTACCATTGGAATCTGGGGACGGAAACTAACAACAAAGCTGAGGCCTACACCTTACTAAAAGGAGTACAACTCCCCCAAACTAAGGAAATCCGAGAGTTTGTGGTCCTAGGGGACTCCAAAACCATAATAAGAATGATGATACAGGGAACAAACCCCAGAGATCCAAGCCTAAAGCAAATCATGGATAGAACCAGGTTGGTCTCTCGAGATATCAGAACTACCTTTTATCACATTCTAAGGTAAACACAACAATGAAGCCAACAAAATGGCCAATGCACCAATAGGGGCAAAGCCGGGCACCCTAAGTATAGATGGGGTTTCAACCTGAGCGCCCCTTTAATAATGATCATCTTTGATTGAAAGATGAACAACGCAAGAAGGTGCCACACTTTGGTTCCAAACATAACTCATGGGCACATGCGTAGGAAGGAATGTCGCTACACCCAAAACAAGAAGGGAGGGGGCTTATCTGCGCAGTTAAGAATGGGCCCACCGGGCGAGTGGGTAAGCATCCCCAACAGGATAAGGTGGATGCTTGCAGTCGTCCACATGGAGCAAGGAGTATGCGGGCTCACCTGGTAGCATGCAACACGAGTGGTCCTCTCTGCCCAAGACAAAGAGGTGGCTAACGACCCCAACTCCATTATCACGGCAGGTGTGAAATCCATGGTTCGCGTGGGAAATCCTGACTCTCACCCTCAAAGGCTTGTGATTGCGGTACAAGACTCTCAACTCCCACTGCGCAGCAGCTCCCTCGACGTAACCCTCACATCCACTCTCACTTCCATGGCTTCTAATGGAACATTCTGCAGGGATCCTCCCACGAACGCGCATGTAAGTACGCCATTTCCTTTACCAGAAACCATGCCGTCGTCCTTGTCCAATTTATGTCTCTTGTGGGATTTTCCATCCACTCACTTTCCATCCCTGGTCCAACTATTATTTATCCTAGCCTCCTCGCCACCCTCGCGGTATGCCTGGCTCCTATTAAGCGTGCCCTAGAACTCTTTGTCTCCTCACTCTGTGACCTGCTCCCTGGCTCGCGAAACTCTCTTCCCCCCTTCCCTTAGAGTCTAGGTTGGCCTCGCGCTACCGCATGATCCCCTGAATTTATTTCCTAGCAATCCTCAGAACTTCTGGACTCCTTTGATTTCTTCGTCGCTCTTTGCCTACCTCTTATCTCGCCGCCCTCCCTTGCCCATGCAATTCTTCCTTTCGTTTTCACAGGTCAACACCTCCTCTTCCTGCTCGAGGCTCCCTCCTTGCTTCATGTAGAACCCCTAAGGAATGGTCAGGTCCGATCACTCCTCAGGAAACAACGAAATGCAGGAAGAAAATGTAGCTCAGGAGGACTTGGGAAGTTGTCCAAAGGATGACTGGGAAGTGGATTGTGGCGGTCACAACAGTCTAAGAGTTCAAACGGGTGTAATGAGTTCCAACTATGCCTTCGAGCTGGAGACCTTATCCCAACACCGATTTCTGATAGGCAAGCTCCAAGAGGAAAGCGACGCCCAACGCAGTCAAATTGAAACCAACCGTCTGAAGATCGAGATGTTGCAACAAAGACTAGATCAACTAGATGTCTCACAGGCTCCTCCAAGCAATCCAGGCGACCAACAGGGACACTCAAGGAACGTTCATTCGAATTCAGTCAATCAAGTCCCTGACCTGAACGAACCTCTTCCAAAATTCAGGTCGAACATGCATCAAACAAAAGTGGAAAAGGGTAATTAAGTTCGACTCTTTGTATGTTTTGTCGAATAATATATATTAGTGGTACCTTTTGCCGGAGCTATCCAGGAAATTTAGCATACATAAATTTTGAAAACCTTGGGGGATGTTATTTACTCTATGACAATCCCCACTTTTGTAATTACCTCTCCTTAAGAGGGAACTCGAGACGGTTTGAGTAGACATTTTTTTTGTAACACCAGTGGATTCATCCACACAGTTAATATAATTATCCCAATTTTTGTTAAAAGAAGAAGAAGAAGAAGCAATAAACAACACACTACCACAAAATACAACGTCACAGTGGAACTTACATAGAATATGCAAGGCAACAACTCAATTACAATGTCAAATCCATTCATAGTGGAAAGGGTCAATGGATTCTTCGTCACATAACAGAGCAACTTTCCAAAAATATTACTAAAGAAAATATGCCACTAGGTGTCTCAACAAAGCTTTAGCACTTTTGAGCACAACTACAGCTTCAAACGAAATGGTGAACGATCCCAACCTATCCATAATGAAAACAAGAATCATTTTTAATTTCCATCTTTAATAGTGGCTCTTGGGGGGAAACCCCTGATAAATCAATAGCTAAACAAAGACCTACACCTTGAAGGACCACATTGTCTAGAGGCAATCACCAACTTCACTTTTGAATATGAGCAACTCCAACATTTATTCAACATTCCTTAGAAAGGAAATTCATATACTAAGGAATTGGTACAGTGCTTTGGATTTATAAATCCAAATGATATTGTCATATCGTGATAACCAAATCCCCCAAATCGAACTAAAGGTGTGAGTATTGAGTTTATAGAGTTCATCTTATGGGATCAAATATTATGTTTCTTAAATAGTTAGTTGATTCAAGTGAATTGAACGAAATTTACATAAAAGACAAAACCAATTAAAATATATTTCTTAACTAATCTCTTAATAAAATATCTATTCACATAGTGGAATGTTAATCTAATCTATCTACATAGTGGAATGTTAATCTTTCCAAGAACAAACTGAGTGATGAGAAAGATCAAACCCTCTCCTAAAGCTATTCCAATGTCAATAAAGCTATCCATACTTCCCAAATTCTTTCTACACAAATGAACTACGGATGATTTTCTCCTTTCTATCGAACTTTTTTAAAAATCAATTAATGAAACACTAATGTGTTGCATGCAATGGTGAATGACACTATGTCTAACTTTGGTTGATTAGTGTTGAGAATAAAATATTAACATGAGTAAAATGGAAATATTGTTTGCTAACTAAAGGTGCCTTTTAAGGTCGATGTTTTTCTCAGTAATGTGGAAATGGTGTGTAAAAGTTTTAATAAATAAATTAAATTAAATATTTAAAAATATTTTGGATGCAAACATATGTCCTCAATTACATTTAACAAACTTTTCAAATTTGTTATGTTCCAATTACCTTTAACAATCTTTTCACATTTATTATGTTCACTACTTTGATAAGTAGAGTAACATAATTCAAAATTAACTTTAACTTGATATCTTAAAACATATATACTTTACCTAAACAAGGACGAACTGAACTTTACTATATTTGTTGAATTGAGATTTTATTATTTTGTTAACTTTACAACTATTGGAACAAATATGAAAGCCACACCTCCAAAATTAAGTAGCTTCCTTAGTTGTTCTTCATTCATTTTTTCCTAATAAAAATAATATTGTTAAAAACTTTGTAAATTTCTCCTACCAATAAACCATCTCTTGGTGGTAAAAGTGTTTATAATTAATTAAATTTAAATTTTCAAAAAATATATAATAAAAAAAAAAATTTAATTATTTTTTTAATACATCATTTTTTATTTATAAATTTAATTTTTCAAAAAAAATATTAAAAAAAAGTTTCTAAATTATTTTTAACATTATCTTTTTCACCTAAAAAATCTTAAGGGTTTCCAAGTAAAATTATTTTTAACATTATCTTTTCCACCTAAAAATTTGTTTTTTGTTACCCATTTCATTTATAAATTTCTCCAACTAATAAACCATCTTTTACTTGTAAAAGTGTTTATAATTAATTAAATTTAAATTTTCAAAAAACATATAAAAAGAGAATAAAGGCTTCCAAATTAAATTATTTTTAGCATTATCTTTTCTCTTTTTTTTACCCATTTCATCTTTAAAAACCATCTTTTACTTGTAAGAGTGTTTATAATTAATTAAATTTAAATTTTCAAAAAACATATAAAAAGAAAAGAAGGACTTCCAAATTAAATTATTTTAAGCATTATCTTTTCCTTTTTTTTCTAACTCATTTCATCTTTAAACGAATATTTTTTCTTTTTCTTTTCCACTTAAAAATGTCTTCTTTATTACTACTCACTTTAAAATTCATCTTCCAGAAAATTAAAATATTTAGAATATTTACTTTAAAACTATAATTTTGTTAATTTTTTCACAAATATAGTATTCACTTTAAAATAATCATTATTGTGGTCCTCGTTGCCTCTTTCATCTCCCAAAAAAAAATCAAAATTTTGAAAATTTTATCCAATATGATATTCTCCAAAAGGTATCATTAATGTTATGGGATGTGATTGGGATAAAATTATTATATCAAAGTATTTTCAAGATTTTTAGTGTTTATAAATTTTTTATCATTATATTTATATTTTCAATTGAAATCAAATATAATATTTAAATAATTTTAACAAAACAAATAATCTCGTAGATGAAAATTTAAATGTGATAAATCAACTACATTAATTTCTAAATTTTCTTCGATAGAGTGATAATTGGAAAATATGTGCTTAGCAATATTAATGTGTTCAGTCATCGCCTCCCTTCATCCATTCACTCCGATGTAGAGTATTAATGTCATGATTGCGGAGGTGAGCCTGGATTGTATGGGAAACTTAATGTGTAGAGTTGGTAGGGCATCGGGTTGCATCAACGCTGGTATGAGGAGGATGTGTGTCATCAACTCAAGCTTAATTGTGCTTTTCATGACCGGAATTGGTAATTTAGAGGAGGTAAGGCATGGATTTTTCTCTTCACTGTTATTTGGGTTCTGTGGGTTGTATCCTCCTCTCTTTCAGGGGTTTTCCTATCCTACGGCTCTTTGGTTCACTTGTGCCTTTCCTCTTGGCCTTTTGATTGTTTAACAGTCTCAATGTCATGTAAGAGGGGCAAGTCGAAGCGAGGCTCGACCTACTATAGCTATATGGTTGAAAGTATTCGCTACCTTCACCG